>JADWOT020000007.1:3711855-3732855 GCA_036345935.2 Taenia hydatigena
AGTTAAGCATAGTCTGGAGTACTGTGCTATAGTGCCTCCACAGCGGGACATGGATATGAGGCAAGCTGATGCACTCTGGTAGGTCCGCTGCTGCTGCATGTATTTAGCGATTACAAACGCATGTAAGAGCCATTAGAAATTAGCGCAGTACAGTGAGTGCAGTGTAAGGCATAAAGCTAATTGAAGGAGTCGGCGACATGTCACTAAATATTTCTATGGGGATTACAAACAGACACAATCCTACACCTGAACGATTCCTTGCCTCTGATTACCAGCGACACCAGCGGTGCATGCAATTCTTTTATGAGAGTTAAAAAGGACACTTAGTCAGCTGAAATAGATACGGAAATGGTTGAAATACAAGCACAGGGATAAGAAATTGCGGGAATAAGGGGGAGAGAGAGTGGAGAAAGAAAAATTGAGGCTTGGAAGTGAACACCGTAGGATAGCCCTGCACGGTGCTTTGGTGCAGCGTTTTTATTTCCTCCCTTTTTATATTCGTTTCATGAAAATTATATATGTTTCCTCTCATCTAGCCATTTGACTGAGTTAAATATGAAGAATTTAACTCGGCGAAAAGAGCATGAATTTCTTTTTACGGCATGTTTCGAGGTGCCAAGCATATAGTTTCCCTTCAGATATATGCGCTGGATGCCAGATATGATGCCATTGATTTGATGCATGCAAATAAAGCAAGATGGTGGGAAAAGAAGGGTAGCACAACTCGCCCCTAACTTCTAAGATTTCCATCCGCTGTGGTCGTTTGGCATCAAGAAAACGCCAAAAGGAAGCTAAGCGGTAAGGAGACAATGACAAAGAATTGAACGGCAAGAACAATGCCGTAATAAGGATTAGTGAGAGCAGACGAAACAACTCACAGCAGAGCATGTCTAAGGTTGGCTGCATGATTGACTTCCTTGAATCTGGCACGTGCAAATCAATTAGTTGCACGTGCCGCGTGGCTGCTCTCAATTCCGACTGGCGTAGACTTTAGGCATTATTCCCTTTTAAGGTTTTGCAGGAGCAGGTGTCACTTGCTTTGTTACTATTTCATCCAAAGCTATTTTCTTACATCATCTTGCGTGCACACGAGACGATACTAATGCACTTTGGTTGAATATTTGTTGTCTTATCGATACCTCTTTCCGACGCCTTCCTTCGAGCTGGTCACCATTTTGAGCTTTTTGGCACTTCTTGTTTCCACCACAAGGTGCTTACCTTTAGCTGAATGCTGAAAAGGAGAGACAGGTGGGGGAATTAGGCTAATTGAAGCAGACGGATGGCTAAGATGATGCTTAAATGATGACCCATTGAGGAGGCAATAAGTCATCCCAACTTTCATGCGGTCCTTTTGTCTGTGCGCTCTACTAAATTAGCAGGAACGCCTTGACAAGGTGCGCTGGTGGAGGTGGGATATGGCGCTCTGTAATTCTAGTGAAAAGTTTTCGGAATACTGTGACTCTAAATTGTCAGTGTGCTACCTTAAAATACTGGCCAATCGCCCTAAAACCTAACAACTGCTTACTCGAAGAACATGATACGATCGTGTAAGAAAAGGACTTATCATAATAACACTGGTTATTAAAATAGCTTGCCTCTCATACACAACATGGTGGACAAAAATGTTATGCAACGGAATATCATTGATGAGTTAAAAACACTCTTTGATTAAGCTATGAGAATATTACACCTCAACAGTGCGTTATCGACACATTTTTACAGCAATAGACTACCCTACGCAACATAATCTTGAGCGAATGCCAAAATAATTTTCCACTCACCCTGCGTGAGATTGTTTGCAGTCCAACTCGCCGTAGGTCTAGCACATCAGTGGATGGACCAACCGACTGGGCAGATAACCGGTGAGCAATGAATACACAGCAGGCGGCCTTATTGATTTTATTGATCCGTTGATCTACTGACCGCCCAAGGTTGGTGGTTCAGCATCGAGGCGCCTGCTGAGAAGAGCGTGAGCCACACATTTATCCGTCGATGGCGTAAACGTGCCCTCGCGTAGGGGTTACTACCGAAGGTGGGTGGTGGGGATAAGAAAGCATAAAAATGACAAGCAACAGCAAAAGCAACAGCAAAGTTTCCAAAATTGCATCAAAGTGTATCCACAAAATGAGCAGACTTCTGGTACCGAAAAAGTATTTTAGCAAGAAATGCTTCGAGGATTTACACACAAACAGCCACATTTACGTAGCAAGCACCAGCCCTCTAACATCCATTCTGATGGGACTTGGGAAACGTTCGTCTTCTGCAAACAATTTTTCTTTGCCTTCCCCTCTCCTTCGAAGAGTGAACACTGCTGATTAAGCGCATTTCCCGCTATCACCCTGCCAATCTCTATGGAAAGCTATTTAATTTTGCTCACAATAGTCAAAGGTTCCGACACATTTGATGTGTTTAACACCAAAGGTACGCGCGCACCAAATGTGTCATTTTATGACACCTTCAGGGTGGGACAGCTTTGGAAGCGACTGGGCATTTCACGTCAAATTGAAGAGCATCGAAAGATTTGCAGTGTTGGTTAAGCAAATGTGCTACAAATTGATTGTGTAGATCGTTTGAGGCTAGGATCTCCAAATGCACTTGCCATCGACTACGACGGGGTAATCATGCTGAATGTAAGCGGGCAAGATGGCAACTCTACTTCCCTGAACCGCCATCTTCAATCACTACCTGGATATTTTGAACTGACAAATGTTCCTTTTTTTGACTACCGGTTTGCCACCAGTGTCAGCTGGATGCCCCTCTTTAAGCTCCATACTTGACCTCCATCGCAACCCGGCACAACGACTACTAAGCATCAACTGAGTAGCATTGGCATTCCACCTCGAAATCTAAAAGTAATAACTAGCACGGTGACGCTTGCAGTGAAATAGGTACAGCTGTATGCGCCTTCCCACGTTATTCTTTATAGGCAAATGAAGCTAATACACATCGATCATATGAAAGAATTGTAAATGCGTGGGTGCATCTCCTTTTCTGTATGCTATCAATAAGGAAGTTGCTTCACCAAATTCACCTCAGTTGAGTGCTTTTGGGTGGTTTTCTCAAACAACTTAAAGATCTACCTTGCACTCTTGTTTCGTCAGTTTTCGAGGCATTTTACATAAAAGGAAAAGGCCGTCCGGTCAGACAGGAAAGGTGACAGTCATCATCTTAAAAGCTGGGATTCTGTTTGTAAAAGCGTCTTCCACACAATCCATTGCATTTGTCAACCTGCAAAATTTTCTTGCTGTGGTAAGTTCCTCCCATATAGAATATCAGTGGGCCGATTTCTCCTGTTGCGTAATGGCATCCGCAAGCGGCATCTATTCCGAAAATTATCCTCCGTTTTGGTATGCTGCAATCATAGGGCAAACTAACTTGAGGGATTGCCCCCTTTTGTTTAGAAAAGGATACTGTTAACATGGGATGGATAATGCATGTAAGGAAGGAAAAGGAGAGCAACTAAGAATAATGCTAATATTGCTTGATGATGTGGCACTTACTTCCGAAATTCCATTATTTCTAACTCCACACCTCAAAGCGTGAAGCCAAATTTAGTCATATGGGCTTCCAAGGGTTGTCTTGAACTGGATTCACCACTACATTTTCCAATTCGGTAAATGCTAAATTATATATATACCACTCTGGGAATTCAGTAGAGAAGTTGGGATAAGAAAAATGGCGCAAAAGCCAATGAGCTCATCAAAAGTGTCAACCACCTTCCATTGAAACAAATTCATATACATGGCAAGGCAATACAACACAGGACCAAACCTTTTGAATTGGCCAAGTGTTCCTGCGGAGAAGAAAACACTTAATGGTTGAAGCCTTTGCACGAAATCTTTAATCAAGTGCAACAGGAGAGTGAGCAGCATTGGCGGACCGAACGAAGACAGGCTTGACCCTACTCCTCATGATCATTAAGCAGCAATAGATGCGCTCGTAATTCACCTCAGTGCAAATCAACACCCTATGCACCGACCGGCTATCAAATTACTTACGCCACGGCATCGCAAAAGACAGCGGCGCAGTCTCCACACTCGCAGCTCCATGTTCTGTAATAATTGCCTTTGATAAAAGAACTATCAACTCGCACCGATAAATGCTGCATATGTGGGTCGCGACTTTAGTGGAAGGCTGCACACACTCCTTCGGCCATGCGTTAATAATCACGGGGTCCAATTAACTGAGAGGGCAGACAACCGACTCAATGGCCGCCATGGGAACAGTGCGCACTCTATTTCCCCCTGGAGACGCGGTTGTCCTGGGGTAGTCTAAGGCAATTATCATGAAGGATTGCGAAATGTTTGGGTTTAGTGGGCCCGATCGATTCATGAAGGTGTGGACGCATTGAAATCTGGGGAATTCACTGTTTGAGATCTTAAAATTACCACAGAAATAGCGAAGATATATATGCGATTGCCAGGTTCCCTTCCGATTCAAAAATCACTTCTTACCAAGCGTTTTGCGTCTGCAGCGCAAATGCGCGCTTTTGGTAGGAGGACATTTGCACCTTCAAAGAAGATCTATCGGCCGACAAAGTCGAAGCAATGGTAAAGGATCATTTTTACTTTACGCGTAGCAATAGTGAATAAACAGTTCAAGTCTACTGCCGTCTGCATGCCCAATTAAGGCGCTGCTGCTAACTTCGCCAATTGCCAGAACCATCAAAGTTATCTCAAGTTAAGTGCAAATCGTCCAGACGCATTATATCAACCATACAAACCAAGTAAACAAAGAAGGCAAACAAGATATTTGTATAATAGGCATTCGCAACTATATTTCATAGTGGTAAAAAATCACGCGGATTGATCTTTCAACTCGTGCTGAGATCACTAAATAAGGTAGATGACGACAAAAAAACTTTGAAGACACCAGACTTCTCGATGATCGATTAGGTAGTTGCACCACTAGTCGGGCGCGAGGCAAAAATTGCGCTTCGTCTGACCGAGCGGGCCCACTTGATACAGGGCCTTATATATCAGTCAACGTCTGCTTACGAATGCAAGTACGTAGACAGTTGATTGTGTTCTTCCCCGGTTGATCCGTTTTCCGGTCAAGACCCATTAAATTGAGATCGGCCAAAAGTTGGATTTTCGTGTTGAGATGGTGCATCAGAGTATTCTAGGCAATGTGAAGTCGCGCTTTCGACAACTATTTGAAAACAATAACAAAAAGTGACATTAATCGAGAATCCATCAAAGGATACAATTGCTGATGTAAGAAAATTTTCTTCCTCGAGCTAGAGTTGTATGGTATTTCGAAGAGAGACCTCAGCAATGCCTGGTTGGCCTTCACCACTGAATCAATTCGTCGCAAACAATTTTGGCCGCCAGCACACCCTCATCCAGCTCAAGAATAGTCTCGATGTGGCAGTGTGGTGCACGCCTCAGGTGAGGTGAAGCGAGCGATGCGTTGATAGGGTAACGAACTTCGCTCCCAGTCACAATTTGAATTTTCTGTCAGCCAATCGCCATAGCACCTCCTCCAGCGCTAGTTAAGAGAGCGGATGCCAAATTGGTAGTCTTTAGAGCTTACTGCCCACCGTCTTTTGATGAAAATGGTATGCAGGTTGTAACGTCAATTTTGCACGTCTAAGACATCCCTTTACAGCTGCTATGGGTGCGAGCCAGGTGCTTACTATCCACGCCAAAAATGGCCCAGCATTGCCATCCTCACGTTAACCTACTATTACAAGTGCTACGATGACAACACAATCCCTCACTGCTACTGTGGAATACAGAAGCAGTCTCGTAATGGTGCACCCATCCTCCCGCAATTGATCGACTCACATTCGGAAGGCACACTCTTACATCATACCATACCCTCTAGGCATTATACAATAGCATTGTGAGAAGTTTATCCATGGGGTGTCTGCAAATCCATGCAAACATCCGCACTCAATGTTCTTGAGATTTCAGTTTTAACCATCAAACAAGATTCGATTCAACGTAGCGCCCTTTGCACCCTCTTTATTCGCGCCTTAATAAACACAATAAAAACTGCAAAGTGTACCGGCAAAATGTCCGACAACTTTAAATGATTAGATTGGGTCTAAAGCAGCACACAGGTTTTGGGAAAAAGAACGCTTTCTTCGAAGTTGGAAGACAACAAGAAGGGATACAACAGCGACAACAGCTTGCTTGCTGGAACATGCTTTGTTGTTGCATCAATCCATGGTACATCAACCACAGACGCGACATAGAACGAAGAACGTTTGTGTGGAGGTAGGATTTGCATCCCACTGTAGACAGTCATACGAAATGTGGTACCGACTAATGCATCATGCTTATCAACATCCAGTATACTCCATCGGCAAATAGCAGCGCCAGCGCATTAAGGTGCACAGAACAAAATTGTGAAGTTTTGCGGGAAACTTACCAATCAAATCAGCAGATGGTCATCTAGATTGTCGGTGGAATGGGTTGCACATACACATCCCGTTGGCAGCAAAATCATCACTGTCTCGGCCCGTGTTTGCTCAAATCAGACTTGCTAATGGCGCAGAAGAGACGATTCGGTCCATTGCTAGAGATGATGGTACTCAAGTACCCCCACGGAAGATGCTGCGACTGTATCCACACTAGGCCCAATAAGCACAACAGATTTCACCTGAATGGGCGGTAGGACAACTTGAGTGAGACAACTGTCACGACGCAGTTGTAAAAAGACATGAAGAAAAAGAAGGGCAAAGGTGGTTTCTCTCCTTAAGCATGTATGTCAAGAGCGACTGGATCCAAGCGCATTGAAGAAACACACAAAATGCAACTTCCTTACCTTAGAAAACTACAAGGAATCAAGTGTATCCGAAAACAGAGTTTGTTTCCCTCGGATTTTGTTGAAGCATATCTAGAACATTATCAGAAAAAGGCATATTCATACCTACCTCCAATTTCGCATCATGAATAACGCCAGAAGCGGCAAACATTCTGGCAGTTTTGCTTTATTTTTTAAACGACTTAAACCTCCCCATTCAAGATCCTGGATTTACTGTAATAAGTGAAAAACACGGCGTAACTCCAGACAAAATACATGCACACAAAGATGACCTTGAAATTGGCTAATTAATTAATGCATAAGAGATTAAGGTGGTTATAACAAAAATTTACGCAAAAAAATCTGTACGAACTTCGACGCAATCATACACAAAAGAATACGATAAACAAGTAATTCCATGCATATTTAGGGCTGATGAACAAAATACGTTATGGAATTAGCTTTTAAACATAATTACAATTCAATTTTATTGAAAATGGAAGAAAAATTAGCCAAGGATGTTAATTTGTTATAAGGTAATTAATAAATAATTTTAAACAACAAAAGGAAAGTACAAAACATTACTTGTCAACAAGACATCCCGACGCTCCCTTGAAGGAAAGCGGATACATAACACTCAGACAGAATATTTGCAGCTGGCTTAGAGAAATGGATGAAGACTTTTGCCGTAGCTTAGCGATTAGTCTACTTAGCCGATGCAAATCGATCAATCAAGTGCTTGTAACAGAGACCGAGCCTTAACCGACTTCCATCGCCGGCCATTGCAATGCACCCAAGTTTAGAACATAAACACCCAATAGCAAGTTGTTCCGGTTTTCAACTTTTATGCAAGTGAGAAGATTAATGGCCAAGCCGTTATCTATTTATAATGAGGATTGGATTTGGAAATTCGACTGATTTGGGAATTCGATTCTGGGACGAGGAATTTTGCTCACGGTTATGTGCGTCTACAGCTGGACACTTAAACCCACACCCAAAATCCGATTGACGAAAAGGCGTACAAGATCTTGCAAACTTCTATGGGGCCAGAGGTTCGTACATACTTATATATTGATGCCCTCAGCAGATGTGATGGAAAACTTGGTGTCAGAATTTGTATGACGCTGACAGAACACGGATGCTGAGTAGTTGCCGAAGGCCGACGACATCGCTTGTAGTCATTCTGTTATGGGTCGCAGCCTATGCACTCCTTCCACCCCAACAGTAGAAATCAGGATGGATGGCCTTCAGCAATAACAACATCTGTTCCCACGTCTGCTCTGTAGCCTTGACGAGTAAAACTGTACACATTAGTGCCTTAAAAGCACCTCGTTTAAATAATTTTTTGATCTGGTTCTAGCATGCTTTTTCACAGCCATTAGCTACTAGGCCTTTTCATGACCAATGCCACAACAGAGCCTTGCTTTTTTCCCTGATACTTTACTACCTTGTTTCCTAGGAGCACGTTTCTTCGGCGTATTTAGCTCTTAACATAAGTAATTTTATCTTCCCTAGAAAAATGCCACAATTCAAAAGCCATCAAATCTGTGATTAAAAGCCTGCCACCTTTAAAGTAAATTGCTACAGTCTCGTCAAGTCATTGTAAAAATCTGGTATAACTCTGTGACATAGGTTGTGCATTGTTAAATAAAGCGTATATATTTGCATATACAGCAGAGTGCAAAAGAGGTTAAAGACAAATGCGGACAACCGGGTGAGGTTCCTCAAAATAATGCTAGATTCTGTTGCGTAGTAGCTCTTTGTAGTAAAGGTCCTCTTCACTTCTTCTTCGGAAATGTGGAAAAAAAATAAAGCGTTTTAGTCGAGCCTTCATACAGGTTCTTCTCTGTCCTCGTGGAGTTGGCGATATGATGACGAAAGAAAGTCCAGCATTTGCCTTTCGCAACTTAGCCAAGATAGTGAGAAAGGTAAGAAAAATTGTCATGGAGAGGACTGCAGACAGCATCGTGGCTTGTGTATGTATTGATGTCTTCAGAGAGAACTTAAATGGTCTCGATAAGATATACATATCAGGTTTTTATTTCCATCTTTAACCTCACAAATATCGCCTGATTTCAGTCGTTGGTTCAAGGTTGTATTTGTGTAATTTTTGGCTTTGCACGATGTGCTATCAGTTTGGTTCACGAAGCCATGAGCCAAAATGATCTTAAAGGTTTGCCTTCGGCGAATCCTATACCCCTATATGTGTGCGGATTGCGTCAATTGGGAGATTGGCCCCTAACCACGGCGCTTTTATAGATTATCAAAGGATGAACCCGCCTTTCAATTGCCTGCTCTCTTTCACTGCTTGCACAATTCAGTAGATGTTAGAGTGTGAAAGCTTGATGTTAGCTAAACGCGACTAATAATGCTCGAAAAAATTAGCTTTATATTAACCACATTCCTTAAATTTACTAAGATATATTTTACAGTTCATGATCGTAATCATTGCATGGACCACTCTTGCCATTCAAACCGCTTCTCCTCCTACGAATTTGCAACTTAGAGAGACGCATTTCGTTTCTTCTTTGCAAAAAGTGGATCAATGTAGTAGATTTCCACCAGACTCTCAATGCTGTTTCGTGTCACATTCAGCATCCTTAGGTGTGTGTAGCTGATGGATACGTTCCAGATCGACCCTTCCAAGAATGCATCCTTTACCATAAGATCAGCAAAGTAAAAGAGTACCTGCTGTAATTAACATTACTAGTACTGAATACGGAGTTTTTTCGCTAGATCATCACAGATGTCGAAGCAGGTCCTTGATAAGGGTAAATATAAGCTTGATAAAATGTCTTCACCTTCTTACCTTTGACCTCTCACTTAAAATGGATGGAACAGAGGAAGGCTACCTGTTATTAAGCAAATTTGAGCAGTTAAAGCTCAAGCTAGCTTTGAAAATAGGTGGCTTTGTAATTATAGCTAGGCTTGATCTGTGTTTTTTTTACTAAGGATGTGGCACTACATTTAATGCGTGATACCTGACATCGATTTCACTCTGTAAGGACTCATGTATGAAAAGTCCTCTAACCATTTGACTTTTCTAACATACTGAATTCCGTGTGAAAGGTCAAGAGCAACTTTTGCATTGCATATGCTGTGGGACTTAAATTATCTCTACTACTACCCAATAGGACACCTGGGGACCATAATGCCAAACTCGGTGCAATGTGGTGGCATTGGCCATTTTCGTAATAGGATATGGAGACATTCACAGAAAAGGCAGTGATTTTATCAGCCAACGAATGATCGAGAATAGTTCATCCTTCAAGACTTTTGCGCGCTCCACTCTCCTCGAATCATGAATGAGCGGGGTGTATGCAATCAACAAATAGGAAGGGGTGATGTTATTATTTGTGACATCAACTAAATCACCCACCTCTGGTTGGGCTATTGGCTACAAGGAACCTCAAAGAAGGCGTTGGTGTTTTGCAACCAGATAGCTGTGCAGTATCTCTGCATAGGTTTGAACGGATATCGGCAAAGACTATGTGGATTTGGATGGTGATTAACAAGGAAACGTTCGGAAAATATTTGCGAACTAGCGTTAGCTCCAATGGCAACAAATCTTAACCACTGATAGTGCGGTTATATTTACAGTCTGCTTTACGCTGACACTAACGTTATAATTCAACATACTAATATTTGCCACTCAATCGTAAGGAATTGCATGTGGATTGCAAAATTTATGAAAGGAAAATTAAAGTTAAATGAAAATCGAACTAAGGGCCTATCTTGTGGAGCATTGTCCAAAATATGAAGGTACCATTTTAAGGAAGCAGAAATGTACACTCGTTTCAGATTGAAAGTAAACCGAGAAAATGAAGAAGCTGAATCTATGCATGCGCAGGTAGGGGGACGGGATTTTATGGTACTCAAGTTCAAATCACGCATTTACATGCAGAAAGGGTTGTGAGGCGGAGCTGGGTTGGTGGCAGTCACTAATAAAATGATGACAAGAGGTAGTGGCCGAAAATGGTGGTGCAGGATACATATATGAGGGAGGAAAATTGGGGGAGGATGTCATATATTCACCAGCTGCGTATGATTCACACACCAATCGAGACGGGTATAAACGTGTCTGCTTATGGGAACAGTGCATGTCCTGATTCACATTGTTTGCGCGGCCTAGGCATGCGGGTCGGTAAAGCCGCCATCATCAGACCAGTATTCACTCCGACGTCCCAATTAGCGCTTTACTGACAGAAATGCTAGGATTTAAAGCATGCAAGAAAATGGTAAGATAATTTAGTCAAACAAATGCGTAGTTATCTTATAAATGAAGCCGACTTAAAGCAGCAACCTGTGCACAGTGTTTGTTGAAGTACACAGCTGCTAAGCTTTTAACACCCGCAGTTCCAATTTAAACGTCATACACATAATGATGGCACCATCGTAGCATCGATCAACTTCTAGAAAATGCGACGTGTTTATACCTGAAGAACCATATTAAGTCTACTCCACGGCGAAACTACCATGGAATGTTTACAAACGGGTTGAAGCAGTGCATAAAGCATCGGGCAGTGACAGAGCAGTCCAGGAGTGTTATTTTCTGTTGGGTCGGAGTCAGTTTCTAAGGCGATAGACGATCATAAACAATGCGAAGACCCTGCGACTGCGGGTCGCACAGCTGTTATAAATGTGTTAGGGGATAGGCCACAATTTCCCACCGTAGGGAACGTAGATGCAAGTCTCTCTGGGGCTATCACTGTAGTAGCTATCCGAGCAGAAATGTCTGGCAATAATGGGTACACGACCGGACAGATCGGGCAAACAGCTGACAGCACTTAGACTAGTCAAAGATAGTCTCAGATCTATGGATAACGAAGCTCTAGCTCCCACTTCAAAGGTTATGAATGTCTTGCAGAATTGCAAATGAAAACTATCGACGCTCTAGTTTCAACTGAGCTCACTCCCTTAGGCCAATAGCAGGCCTTCACGTGCATAACTATAAATGGAATGTTTTCCACGCATTGTCTACAAAGCAATGTAATGGACAGAGTCCCCGATAAACAACAAGTGGCTCTAAAAATGATGCAACACTTTTGAGAGATATACACCCTTGGTGCCTTATACTGAACAGTGACTGAAAATATAAGGTCGATAAACGAAGCATGAGACATTCACAATTTAACTCAAAACCATGCACCGACAAACTATACTAGCTTTGTTAACTCCAATCCTTATGTGCTTAATGCGAACCATTTTCGGTATAATCTGAATAGACTATCTAGAAGGAATTCTGGCCAAAAGTGTTCTCCTTTTAAAAAAGGAAATATTCTTGCTCCATTAACTGAACTGCTCCGAGTTTTGAACGTACATAGAGAAGTACAATCCAAATCACTAACTTCTTCGTCAGTGGGTCTGCCGTGAGCTAAGTCTATTGGATTGGAGCGTGATCTTGCATCCATCGTTAGTTAGGGGATCATGCTTGAGGCTAGCTGGATGCCGCTTACAATGGAAAGTTCAATCATGGGAATACAAAATTTGTCTTAGTGCATCTAAGGCCTCATGAGCGTTTCCGGTCCCGAATGAACATTCATTAACTTGACAGACTTTCAAGAATAGATCTATTGCCATTTATGACGAAATCTGCTGATGCCGTCTGACTCGCATGGGACCAGGACCTTTCACTACAAGTCGCATAAGCTACCGAGTTTAATGTCCATTCAATGACTGCTGCATTTCTGAAACATTACACCTAAGGATACAAATTTTATAACTAAGGCATTTCTACCCAGCGGTCTAATAGTTCTTCAGCACTTTCTTAGGCAGCACTCACGTAAAAGTCTTACGTCATAAAAATTCAGCGCTAACTGCGAATGACATCGAGGGCGGAAGGTAATTTGATTTTTCAATAGGCCTTAAGGGGCGCTGTGACCTTTTTCAAAAAATCAGCAACTACGCCACCCTTCATGTTAGCATGGGAAAAAGCGGTCTCTGGCCTACACATAATGGGAAGTGATGACAAAATTTCTCGTCACCCCTGCAAACACTTATGCGTGAGAGGTTGTAACTCCCAAAAGTTCAGGGGAGCCAAGTTCTCACCCATAAGGAACTGTTGTCTTCGTTGGAAAATTGCATTTGTTAAGCAAATGCACCAAGCGGGATTATTTATGTCCGCAATATTGTGCTTTAAGCTTATCTGACGTGTGATAGACCTACACCTCCGGAGGTATCCACCTTAACCTGTGTGATTCCAAAACAAACTTGTTTACTTAGGTTTATCAGCTTGGAGCTGTAAAGGCCCATTTTCTCCCTAAGGATTGACTTCAGTCGTTAGTGACTTTGAAAAGTCTGAGGGCTAATGATATGGACCACAGGCCATATCACCTAACAAAATTGTCCTAGCGGAGCCCTAAATACCTGTGAAGGCGACACAGAGTGAAACAAATAAACAAAATATAACCTAACCCTTACCTCGTTTCGAGAGTTGTCTACGCCTCTCCATTAGTTTGAATTCCAGGTTTGCTATCACAATGATGTCAATGCTGTAAAAGCAGCAGCCACACACCGGATGCTCCATTCACCGAATTTTTGTGCAACCGAGAAAACATCCGATCTCCGCTTCGCAACTTTGCCCACATAAATCACGTTGTTCCTACCTACAAATTTCCAATGAGGAAGTCAATGGATCTCACGGCTCAAGTAATTACATGGTAAATATAATATTGACTAACAGCCTGCACAAAATTAAAATTTATGCAGATGCATGCATGCCAACGAAAGGAAGGAACGGTGGCCGGCTTGACAATGACATTGACGCACACGCTTCTCGGTGGCGATTACCTTATCCAGCCCTCATGAATGGGGATGCCGCAGACCTCACTCAATGTTTGTCATGACGCGTCAGTCACGACTTTGTCACCCCCACCACATTAGCCTCCTCAAATTGGTAAGACAGAGACGCCCAGACGTTTAGTTTTGACGCAATAACCAACCGTTCACTCCAATGTTGGAGAGTGTGCAGGCAAACTGTCCATAAGCATCATCTAAGACCAATCAGGAAGGACATATGGCTTCAAGTGCAAAGCTTAATTGATCTTCTTTTGCAATAATATCGGTAAGCTAACACCAAAGAAATTCATTTTTGCAATCAACTCGATGACCCTGGATAGCAATTTTAGTCCTGTTTGTGCAAATGATAGGATGAAAAGGGGAACCGCTTCCAAAGGACTTCAGATAAAGTAGCGACTAACAGAAATCTAACCAAGTAGTGACCCAAGAACTTTAAAACGCGTTTACCAGATAACCTACCAAGTACAAATCAGGACTCGGGCCCAACCAAAGTTTGAGTCCGATGACTTTCGCACCTCAAGACAAAACCATATCCTAGAACCGCCGAACCCTGTAGTTGCCTTAAGTTAATAAATAACCACAATTTTAAGGGTGTGCGCTTAACCTATCCTCGAGCTTAAGTGGCCGGTCAATTGATAAGGGCCCGGTTTTCTTAAGTCAACGATTGCGGGGTCGTGGTGTCATGCGTATGCAGCAACACAATTTGACAATATTTTCAAGCGAGTGCAAGCTTTGGAGAAGTATGATTAGCCTACAAGTGCTAAAAATCCGAAACCCACTGTCTGAATTGGCTGCGATCACTCCAGCTTGCTGCGTATACGATTCGCAATAAAGGTTGCTAAAATTTACACAAAAGAGAAAGGACTTAAATTAACTACGAAAATGATGTGATTAGGGAACGCGAAAGGTGAGCACTGTGAAGGAATGTGAAGAAAACAAATGACATGGAAAGGTGTGAAGGGCATCCAAAACGTCAATTGGGGAATGAATGTTGTGAGGAGTGAAATATTAAAGGAAAAATAGTAAAACCTATAAAAACGGGAAAAAGTGATGCAAAATGAGTCGAAACTTGTTTGCTGCACCGCTTGGGTAATAGAATTAATGGAGTGTTAAGATAAAGAACTAAAAAAATGTGTAGTTGCTACGGTATCCATCCCTGGCAAGATGATTAAGTACTTAGAAATTTGCAGACAGCCCCACCGCTTGATAGATGAGGCGTTTCCTAAGTAAGAGATTGTGGGTTCGAGTCCCACGGTGGGTGTTCCGTTTACCCACCAATGTGCCATCTCTTTTGCAGCAGTGTTAACAAGTGTCTAAAAGTGTGCGTAAGCGTGGCCACAGCTGTCATGTCACTGATTGTTATCGGGTGCCAAAGTAAAATCCCGGGAAGCAAAGCACTGGACAGAGCAAGACTCAAACTCGCTACCCTTAGGTTATGAGACTGATGCGCTAACCTACTGCGATACCCGAGCGCGCCACCGCTGCAGCTTATAATTTTCCATAACTACAAATTCGGTAGTGGGCTCGTAATGAAACGTTGAGTAGCACGGAATTGTTGGATTTGATGCTCCAGCACATACGGCATCAATTGCACCTGATTGTGTTCAGGTCGATTTAGTGAATGCCAGTTTAAATCAAGGAAAAGTGCACCTATGCCTTGATTCAGACGAGATCCGGTTAAAGCAGATGTTGCTGTCAGTCTGATGCAGCAAAATGAATGCGAGAACCAATGATAGGAGGCGTTGGCGATGGTGTTATTTAACCAATAAGTTTGTGTCCCAGTGTGAAGTGCTGGATACAAGGGGGAGGTGATACGTCACGTGACGAAATCGCGCCCAAAAGTTAGCTATACATAAGCGGTAATGTGTGACTTGAGGAATGATAGGTGGAAATTATTATCACTCACTTAGATTTCGAATGCTGCGAAAAGTTATTTAGTAGTGATGGTGAGCAGTTCTTTAAGCAATGGCCATTGGATGGTGGGAGGGTGAAAATGTATTTATGACCCACTTATTATGCAGTTAATTACGACTTGTGGTTGGATAAGTGAATTTGTATTCTTATGAATGCTAGAACACTTTATAAAATGAAGCATTTGCTGTTACTGGACCAAACAAGCGGGAGGCCATTTAGTTGATGTAACAAATAACAACTCAATTCCTATTTGTTGACCTCATATATCCTGCTCACTACTGATATGAGAGGAGTGGAAAGCACAGTCTTGAAAGATGCCTGTATCTGATAATCAGGTGGTCCAAGATTGCTACTTTTCTTTGAATGTCCCCATATCCAGCCAAGAAATGGCCAATGCCACTACATTGCACCGAGTTTGACATTATGGTTTCCCTCGGTGCCCCATTAGATAGTGGTGATAACAAAATTTCCTCAGAATATGTAATGCAAAAGTAGCTCCAAATCTCCCGCATGTAAGTCGGTACGTTAGATAAGTCAAATAGTTAAAAAATTTTCATGAAAGAGAGCGTATAGATTAAAACCGAAGTCTAGTGCCATGCATTATATGCAGCGCCACAGCGCAGGTAGAAAAAAGCCGATCAAGCTTAACTGCAATTACAAAGATATCTATTGTCAAGACTAGTTCGAACTCTCGTTGCTTAATTTTCCTTAATATCAAGTGACCTTCCTTTATCCTAGCCACTCTAAGCAAGAGGTTAAAGATGGGAAGGTGAAGATAATTTGCCAAGATTATATCCGCTTTCAACAAGGATCTGCTTCGACATCTATGGTTGTATGTGCACTAAAAAGTTGATGATCTAGTGGCAGGAAACCTTGTATGCAATGCTAGTAATGTCAATTTCAGTATGTGCTCTTTTATTTTGCTGATCTCATGGTAAAGGATGCATTCTTGGAAGGGTCGATCTGGAACGTGTCCATTAGCAACAAATTACATACCTTGCCTTCACGACCTGCTAGGTACATAAATAAGGATGCTGAATGTAGCACAGAACGGCATTAAGAGTCTAACGGAATTCTCGTACAATAGTCTCCTTTTTGCAAGGAATAAACTAACTGCGTATCCCGAAGTCTCAAATTCATGGAGGGAGAAACGGACTGAACAGTACAATTGGTCTATGTAAGAAGTACATTTTCTTAAATCAAAATTAACTAATCTAAAGTGAGATTAGAAGATCCTATACCTCGAATGCTTGTTGGTAAGTTTAAGGAATGCGGTTTATGTAAAAGTGAATGTTATGTTATGTTATTATTCTCGTTTAGCTATCATCAAGCAGTAGAATAAAGTAAGCGATTAAAAGGCGATTTCATCATCAGTGATCCATAAATGCGCTCAGATTAAGGTTTGATCTCCCATTTGATGCAATGTGCACACATAAAGAGGTAAAGACTTCGCCGAAAGCAAACCTACTTGATCATTTTGGCCCACGATCTTGCACACCTAATTGACAACACATCAAACAACGCCAAAATTACACAATTACAAGCTTGAACCAACTACCTTAATCAGGCGATATTCGCGAGGTTGAAGGTGGACATAAAAGCCTGGTGTGTGCACTTCGCCAGGACTATTTGACTTCCCATTAAAAAGATCATCAATTCATCCGCATATCTTTTAAATGCTATTCGCCATATTTGCGTTGAAATCACTACAGTTGATAGCTAAGACATTCTCATCCTATGCTATGGCTACAGAGACTGCAGGAACGCTGGTCAAATTGCCACGTCAACATGGAAGGGCATGAAGCTTAGCAAAGGGCTAGAGAGCACATTGATGGATTGATTCGGTCGTCAACGTGTTCTGCTTATCGTTTTTGCGTGGTCAGCGGAATTGGTGACGCTACTTAATTGCATCATTATAGGTTTTCTAGTCCTCAAAATTACCATTGTCGTTCAGTTAATGGGATTATGTCATTTTAGCGGCAGTAAAACGGTCATGTTATCTTTTGTATGTGCAGTGCACGTTTCACGCGATTCGCGCAAACAGTTCAAGAATTCAACCATCATAATGCAGACAAGGTCAAAGGTGCTTCGTCTCACTCCAGGTCATTGAACCATAAATGAAGCAACTATTTTAGGTGCACTGAGGTTAGACTGAGGTGCGCATCGGAATAGCCCACAGAATAATTGAAGTCACTATCTTTCAGACAGTATATAAGTCGAGGAAATTCGTTTTGGCAAATCTCTACCATTCCACAAGGGTTTTTATGTTTCAAATTCTTTTTGAATAACACCATAAAATTATTAGCGCACTTAATGTTTCAATCCCTTAATCATTGCAGCGCTGCTTAATACTTACAGGATCCCTTCAAACAGGTCATGTTCACTATTCTATAGAATTCATCAATGGAGCATCAGTGATGTATCAAGTGGGATCACATAAAGCAAGCTATAGAAGACCTCATGGTGATTTTAAGAACGAAATCTGGAGACGTCGCCGAGATAGCCAGACCAGAGGCCCATGTGCTATTCTTTGGGCCAAGGTACAGTCAGGCTATTCCACTTTGAATTCTTGGTTTAGCTAAACCGCTAAACGAGTAGTGTTAAAACGTTCAGATCAGAAAATGTAAATCAAATTCTAACTGGCTGGTCGTGGGATTCCACACCCAGTGTTCTTTATTGAGGACCGAAAAGGGATGTTTTCAACATATTCTAACCACATCGTTCCATCGCGAACGCAAATGATGTCATTGCAAATCGTCAATTCGGAAAGAATATCTTGTGAACAATACTATCTTTCTAGAAAAATTTAGGCAAACAATATCTAAGCATTACACGAAAGCTTACAAAGAAAAATGATAGTGGCTAATTCCAATGATCGCAAATGGGATTAGTCCAGAGTACACGCAATGCGCAAGATCCAAGTTAAGTGGACAAAGCCCCACCTATTAACTAGGCAGGAATGTGTAATTCCTTATCTAGCAATGTTCGGCAATAAGTGAACAGGGGTGTTTTGGACGTCGTCATTAATTTAGGTCTTTAAGCAGGGTAGGACAAACAGTCAGCGCTACGACTCCTCACTAAGAATTTGTAACAGGGATTCAAGACTGTTTGCTCCGAATCAGCACAACAGAACACTTGTCTATTAATGTCCATATCCAGCACTTCACATAACACGCTTGTACGGAATTATGCCTGACAATCAGGGCTAATAAAGTGATTTCCTCCCCATTAGCACGTTAAATTTAGATTTGTTGCACATTCTCTGAATGACGCATACGAGATAGTCCATCTTTCTTAACTTATCCTTTGTCACGTTCACAATGGCGCAAGAGGTTCCAAGATGACCGTCAGACACTTCCTGTGTAATCGCAAAGGGTTTGTTAAGCAGTTTATGCAGTCCGAAAAGTCATTTACATTATGTTCTTTCGGAATAATCTACTACTCTATCATCAAACGATCAGTAGTAAAGGTATGTCTTCGTGCGTGGGCGCAATGGATGCGCGATGGCAAGTTCTTCTCTAAACTGCCACTGATGAGTTTAAAACTTAATGATCGTGTAGATCAACACTACCGAATTCTATTTGAAGAGAGCAAACTACGCTAACCCCAATCCATACATTTCAACAATCGCTCATCATTAGCAAAGATGATTTAGTTAGAAATCAGAAATCTGATAAGGCTAATTCGCAACTCTAGGTTTAGGAGTGCTACACGAATTCACCTTCCAACGCCTTATAAACGTACGCATTTCACTGGGTCGGTCAGCTTAATAAGTGAAAAATTTCATCACATATCTAAACTGAAGGAAAAGGGAAACGCTTGATGTAAGGTTACCCAAAGTTTGTTGAGAACAAGCAAGTAAATTAAATGCAATTATTGTAAGTGCTAATCTATTCTCTCAAATGCTTCGCCTTTGCTTACACTGTTATAGGTCAGTAATTCGTTGGACAAAGTTACATTTACTTTGCAACGGGACGATAGTCGACGCAGTATTTTAAATTGAAGGCCATGGATTCCGACCAAAATAAAGTAATACGATAGTTGTGACAAATGCAGCTCGTGAAGGATTACAGCTAAATTAATAAGATTAACGTAAGATGTTTATTAATGCATGATAGTTATCACTTAGGGCAAAAAACTGACCAAACTTAAAAATATTGAGAAACACACACACATCTGGCGTCTTGCATAGCCTTGCGTTCATAGCATCGCTTGCATTTCCTGATTGTTTACTCGTTTTAGCTGTTCTCCATTACTAATCCCTTTTCCAGCTAATAAAACATTCATGGAGTAGGGTGAGACACGAATACTCTTTATTTGAAAGCGACCAAAGTCCGGATTTGCGGAGCTCTCGGATTGCTGGGAAGCCAGTAACACTGTAGAATGCATCAGAGCGGCACTAACTGTAATGTGCAAGTCTCGATGGAAGAATAGAAAATGTCTTTAATCCCGCTTCGTAGGCAAATCGTGAGAGCTTCTCTTCAAAGCTGCAGCGCAAAATGGCAAGTATATTCCAAAGTAAGATCACTTAAACCCGTAGAGCCAAATTTATTTTTGATATGCCAAGGACATTATTGCTGATAGTAGGGAGTGGGTAGACCGTAGGATAAGGCGATTAACTGACACCGATCCAATTGCATTTTAAATTAAGCACACAATTTTCCGATCCGCCTGGGTTGCCACTTATTCAGTTTTATGCACAAGATTTTTAAAATGCATTTGGGCAAGGAAACTTTCTCATTAATAGTGTCAATTATAAACATGTTTTATGAGTAGAGGTATGTGTGCGACACCAGATTCATGTCCATCAGGAAGGAGTTATGGTGCAAAACCTTTGAAATGCACTATCCCGTCTTCAGGATACGCTGCCAGTTCCATCCTGCAAACATGCGTTGTGAGAGGTCATGGCAGCCCTTTTAACAAACCAATTACACCACAGCACGCACCTGTCAGCATGGATGCTCACGGTGCGTGGTAGTTTAATGCATTTCTGTAGTTGCGTGGTCAGTTGAATGGTGAATGATAAGAAGAACTGCATTGATCCACTTTTAAATGTGTTGTTTTTTTCACACGGCAATAAGAAAATGGCAGTAGTTTATTATTGTACTGCCAATATCTGGGTCCTCTACTACCCGCGCGTCGTGCTTAAACCTGCATGAAATATCGGTTTGAGGGAGCTAATGCAATTGTGGACTGCTTGATTTTCACATATCGACCTGGCTTTGAACCCCAGATAAAAATTAAATATCGCATGCTGCTGGTGCGTAAGCATGTTACTGCTTTGCAAGCGGCGACCTCGGACACGATCATTCCCTTGGTGTAAACTAACAGCAATTACGTTTCAGTTCGCCTGCACAGGAACGAAGGGCAATGTTACCATTCCATAACTTATGTGCAGGACCAAGCGTCAGATATCAAAGTGTTTTGTAATATATTCGAAAAATTGGTTGAAATCGTCAGCTAAGGTCACAGAAGCTCATTTAATCAGTTAACTGTTATAATTTTCTTGTCATTTCCTTCAAACCTTTAAGCGAC
>JADWOT020000007.1:3732955-3858676 GCA_036345935.2 Taenia hydatigena
TACTACGCGCAATCATATCGTTCACAAGCGCCACCATTGGTTAGTGCAACAGCACGAATTGCTAGCTTAGGATACCCGTGAAGGTGAGTCACACTGAGGCCAACTTTAACACGCCCTGGTGTTTCCTTTTATCCACTGCAAATGTAGGCCATCGATTCTGACTAGCAGTTCTGTGTGGATTACTCTTTCTCCGTGGGATGACATCAAGGTCCACATAGAGTTAATTGACTCTGATGTAATGCTACAATAGTTTTAATCTTTGTGTTTCACAATGCTCATTGCAAATCAAGAATGTAGATCAAACAACATTAAACACCATGAAAGGAGAGCGACCGGAAGTTTTTAAGCATTTAGGCGGAACAAGTGGTTTAAATGGAAAGTGTGGCACAGTACTGCGGGTCCTTGAAGTCGCAGATCAAGACGAAGCTTACGTCAGTTGCAAAATCGAATATTTCTTCCCAGCGGTTCGAATGCGTTTTAAAATGTGCTACCGTTCCGTTTAAATCCTGTTCACATTCAAGAGCATTTAGTCTGAAGAGGCAAAAGTCGCAAATGCATTTGTTATTAGTAAATATGTCAATAAAATGGGGCCAAATTTTTAGTAGCGGCAATTGGTAGACGCCGCAATTCATTCGTTGTTTTTAGCTGCCATCGATTTTAGCTTCAAATACATTTCAATAAATATAACACCAGTGGCGTAATAATAATGGTTCATAGGAGATTCTTTATCTATTAAAGGACTGTTTCGACGTGATTAGACATTAGTGATGTGAAGTTTGCCTATTGTGACTGGGTGTGATACAATGGGTGGCATTAATAATGTGACCGAAATAGGGTTCACCTATGTTTCTAGCTGCCATATTTCATCTATTTAATGAAGACTACGCTATTCATGACCAAATGAACACCATTCAGCTTTTAGCTTGATGCGAGTCTCTTACGAGTTTTGATACGCATTCCTTTTCTAAGCTACTATTGATTGACTTTCATAGCCTGCAAGTCATTTTAGTGCTTGAAAATGTAATAAAGGATGCCTCCATTACCGCTTTTTGCATTTAACGCAAGCAACGCTGCGCAATTAAATGCTAGCACAACCACCGAAATGTGTCCATCGAAATGCATTTAGCGATAGTTGCGGTTTATGCACCAAAGTAGAAACTGATCATGTTTCCCATTACGTAGCCTATGCGGATAACACAGGATTAGAGGATGTTGTTGCCTTTTAAGTCACGGACTATTTTAATATGCCTCCCTCTATTTATGCGCTCTGATCGTTGTGTTGAGGAAAATGAGATTCAACAAATGCTAATAGCCTCTTTGATGCATAAAGGTCATAGCATTTTCTGTTTCTTCATTGGAATCGATTAACAAAGCTCCACTATGGCAATTATATCTTCAAGGATATGCACAAAGCACACGCGCATTATTTGCTGATACGGTCTGTCAAGGTATCCATTCGGCAATCAACGCGCAAAATAAATGGCAAAGCTATGGATCAGCGCGAGTCTGAAAAAACATGGTGGGAAGACGGGTGTAAAGAGACATTTACTAATTGGCGAGAGAGTAACATTAGAATTTAAAGTGAATGTGCTGGATTAAATTCTTGCAACGTTATTAACAGGCCCGAGATATTTAAGGTGTAGAGTAATAACGGACTGCTATCTTAATAGAAAAGGGGCGATAGAGATGGATGCAGCAATGAAATTGGAGAGAAAAGATTATTTTAAGGATGTTGTAGGGGATCTACAGATGTTAGCATCACCGGAGCCTGTGGTGAAGGTTTGGCATTGGTGGGCGGTGCATTGGCGATCACCGGCGTCAGCATTAATGCTGGAAGGTTGGCAGATGTGGTTTATGGCTGGGCTGCATTGAATATTGCCGGAGCCTGCGTTTGAACTGTATCGTTGGTTGACAGTTCCTGTGGATGCGTTACAGTAATCGTCCCTAACGCCTGTGTTGATGCTGTGTTGGCAGCTGCTATCTGTGGCTGGATTGCAAGGAGTGTTACTGGAGCTTGGGTTTCAATTGCGTCACAGCTTGACAATTTCAATGGTTGCGTTGTATTGAGCGCCAGAGGAACCTGAGGCGAAGCTGTGCCACTGGCGAACGCTGAGGTCGGTTCCGTTGCACCTTGCATTAATAAAGTTTGCTTTAATGCTGTAGTGTTGGCAGGCGGTACAGGTGGTTCCATTGCTTTGGTTGTCGCTGATACCTGTGCTGATGTTGACAGATTATCAGACGGTGCTGATGTTGGGGATTTGTCGGTCGTTACTGGAGCATTTGTGACATTGGCAGTCAGCAAAGTTGGCTCCGATGCACTTGACGTCGGATGGGCCTGTGTTAATACCGTTGTATTGGTAGAGGATGGCATGGATTCCATTGTATTAGGCGTTTGTAGGGCCTGCGTTGATGCTGTGGCAGCACCAGTAGTGTGGTGTCCATCGCTCCCAAAACCTTTACTTCTATCATCATTTTTCTGTAAGAGGCACCTCTACAGGCAAACATACAAAGGGTGAGTGTCAGCACGTAAAAGGCTTTGAAAGTCTGCATAATGGTTCTGTGTTCTATACGGAGCCTTAAGGCCTCTGCTTACATTTATAGTCTGGGTTAATGCGTAGGCGTCATTTGTGCAGTCTCAAGTTGAGACCATTTCCAGACTTACTTTTTGGTTCACAAATATTTTACGGTTTGTTGCTTTCCTTTTCGCACCCAAGCACGTGCACATATAGATTTATCTCAAATCAAACTTTGCGCTTAAATATATTGCAAAAGCATTGCGTTTTTTCGTAAAAAGGAAGGAGTTCCATTATTACACTTATTACGTTACAATTATTATTATTTATTACATTTATTAGTTACTTACATTTATCGCATTACATTTATTACGTTTTGCAACCACTGGAAAGAAACATTTGCTTTCGCAGCTTACGTAAGCTCTATATTGATTTGCGGCCTCAAGGACACAGGGTACACTGCCACACTTTTCATTTATACCACTCGTTCCACCTAAATGCCCAAAAACTTCCGATCGCCCTCTTTTCACGTTTTTAATGTTGTTTTACCTATAATTTTGGTTTGCAACGTGCATTGTTAAACGCAAGGATTATAACTGATGTTTAATTATGCTTTACTTATTCCCTTGGTGTACAATGCGCCTCGTGAAACGCGGAAATTTTGACTGTTGGCGCACCATGATAGAGTCATTTAATCCTATGTGAACTTTGGTGCCACCTCACGGAGACACAATGGCTCACATAAAGCTGCTATTTAGAATCAATGCCTTACATTTACAATGGAGGGAAGGAAACGCCCTAGGGCGCGTTGAAGTTGGCCTCAGTGTGAATCACCTTTGTGTGTTTCAAAGCTAACATTTAATGCTGTTGCACCAACCAATGATAGTGTTTGCGAGTGAAATAATTGCACATAGTAGAAGTTTACGATTCTGCAGACAATTTGTGCCATCCGAAAATCACGAAATTTGCTGCTTAAATTGACAGATTAGTGCTAGATGGGGTTGTACTTGAGAATTTGCCACAGAATACGTGGACGAAGTATTAGAAAATTGAGCTGGCTGTGCAAAGGTTAGGACTGTGCTTGCGTGCCTGGTCATTTTTAGCTAAGGAGAGATCGACCGCTTTGTGCAATTTTGGGCTGGCTAAACTTGAATAAATTTGGCAAGTGGCTGAGGAGTAGGTCAAATTTATGAAAGCACATAAAGCATTACCTGAATTCACATGTAATTTGCAAAAAAATGTAGATATGTGAGCGTGTGGAAGTTGTCGCAATGAACATCGAAGAAGTGGGAATAAGTTATTTTGATTTCTGGTGTCTACCTCCACCTTTTCGCCATTACCATTCAGCATTGTCATATTGTTTGCCTAGTCTTATCCAAAGCTTCTTTTTCGATTGAGTCGTCGTTTTGCATTTATTCCGGAAAACTACTTTGCACTATAGATTATTTCTTCGAGCAAATTCTAAACCCTTATACACGGACATAGCAAAGCTCGGTAAAATAGGGTAGAACTAATTCATAACATGATAGGGCTTGGTACATGGGAGAGGAATGCTAAACAAAACACTTGAAGGTAGCACTTGGGTGCAATTAATGCCCAAGAATGCAGATATCTCCTGATGAGATTGAGCCGGATTGATTTTGCATCACAAAGGTATTTTGAGGGCTGCGGATCTTCCTGCCTTAATCCATTCAACGCGTTGCCGCTACTTATACATATTAAGCAGCCCTTATGCTGATGGTAGTAGTAGCCACTAACGGTGGATTACGATTCGTATTCACGAAGCGAACCAAATGAGTGCAAATTGTACAAGAGCATCTTTAAAGCGCGAATCACTTATTGTGCGTTTCGGTTTACCTTCGATTGCATCTAGCCTGAGAAGGCAAAAGCTACAATTGCATTAATGAGAAGTAAACACATCGAGTGCATGTGACCGGATTTTAAAGCTGTGCTAAATTTGCGCAATAAAGTGGCTAACCTGGCCAGTAAATCCCATTTCTTGTTTGTAACTACTACCAATTCCCATTTAATTGAATTTATCATAGATAACACAAATAGCAATGAAGGCAATAGCTGAAAACATATGCTTAAAATACGGAAGGAGAGTTTCGGCTTGATACGATTTTATTGAAGTGAAGTCTGTCTATTTTGGCTGGTGTGATACAATGCGCAGCGTTAATAATACGTTTGAAATAGAGTTTCGTCTTAATTTCCAGTTACCATTTAACATTGACTCAAGGAAGGCTAGATTAATCATTTCCAAATGGACACCAATCAACTTAAAAGCTTGACACGAGTCTCCTATGGGTTTTGGACTCGCATTCATTGTGTGTGTTGTCCATAATTGACATCCGTAGCCTGTAGGTCAGTCCTTCTCACGATAATTTAGTCGCAACTATACCATTTTTGAAATTTCTACTAGTTCTTGTTTGCTGTGGTTCACAAAGTTTTTAAATGTCACAGTCGCCATTCGTTTTCAGCGGCGCCTTGTACTCGATTATCCTGATGGAATATTTCATCTCACCCCCCATGCCTCGCCTTCATGCTGACTATCGCACGTCTCAGCACCTATTTCCATCCCTCAACTATTTTTTCAGCTAGCGATCGCTCGTAATCTGTTTGTTTCATCGCCACTTCCAAAGTGCGGCTTATTTGGTTCGTATTCTCACTCATTATTACTGAGAATGGGTAGAGCAGTCATCTTAAAAACCGATGGACGGCTAGTTTTCCTACACATAAAGCAAAATCCCCTCCTCACTTCGCCCGTGTGATGAGTACTTGAGATAGCTCCTGAATAGATTGACGCAAAATGAATGAATGTGGCTGAGATTATGGACTATTCCCTGCGAATTACTTGAAGGAATCTGTTTGTGGGCGTGTGCATCTGTGTGTCGGATGGTAGGTGGACTTCATGGCGGGTAAGCACGGACATTTGAAATAAAGGTAGGAAGGTTACGTAGGCGAATAATGACAGTGCGGTTCGCCTCGCGGTTGCAACGGCAGACGAACAGTCCACTTTTCTCATGTTGGGGTACGCGTGTAACCCAGGCCATTGAAATCTAAATAAAGTTGAAACAACAAAATAACTATCAATCTGCGAAACCAAGATTAGCGATTATTTGGTGGCGAAGGCTATGCAGTAAGTTAACGGAATAAGTTGATGCATGAATAGTTGGGTTTAGTTTAAGGTGTTGTGAATGCTCGAGCATGTGCAGAGCATAAATTTAGCACATTTGTTTGATGCTGCTTTGTCCCTGCCTGCCCAAGTGATAAGGAATCCAGTATAAACTGTCACCTTATTGGTTTTCGCTCTCGTTCTGGGTAATGCTTACGTAGAGCTGGAAGACTGCGTGGTTTATAAGGTGCCTTCAATTCAACGCTGGCCGTTGTCAGCACTGGAAGCCAACTATCCTATGAGCTGCACTGCAAGGAGGAAGAGCGATTCTCTCGTAGTACTGACCAGCTCTCGAAAAAGAACATGATGATTGCTCCACTCTCTCTACTGTGCATACAGCGTTGGCGCGTAGTCACCGCCCACATTATCATCCTCATGAAAACTTATATAGGTGTTGCGTTCTTCACTTTTGGGCCTCTCGCATGGTGTCTGCTCTTTGTTGCAGAGTTTAGTCCTGTAAATGTGACAATTTTGTGATGAGCCGACACCTAGCTGCTAAAATAGCCTCACACAACAAGCATTTACATGCAAAGTCTGCAGACATAAAAGTCCATTTGGAAAGGTGTAGATGAATCCACTTACGTGCATTATAGCTGTGCTACTTGAAACAGCAAATAGGTTGCTATGCGTTCATGCGAAAGTGGCACACTTGTCTCACTGTGTTTGTTGGCAAGAGAGCCGGGTGTTCTACTACCATGAGAGGTCTTTAAAGGAGTGCAGTTTCGTATCGAAAGCAATGAATTGACCAAGAACTGAAGAATTGATGCCAGCATCCACACCTACGCCATTACCAATGGCAGCATCACCAGCCACCAAACAGCACATTGTGCTGATGTGTCCGATCTATGCCGCTTCCCTACTTCCTTTCACTCATAACCCATCACACCTCGAATGCCTCGAGCATTTCAGTGCACCATTTCCACAAATGCCAATACGGTTTGCATGCCCTCTGTACCAAAACAATGGTAGGATTGGCTGTCTTAAGTAGCCAAGTCCCAAAATTGTCAGCTTGACACGCGGGACAGGAAATCAGTGCAGTGATTCCAGTCTCTCCCTCCACTTCTCTCCCCTACAGCTGCTGTATAGGCCAAATCCTCTTGATTTCTGTGGAAGAATTATCACTTAATACGAGGGAATAAATACATAGAATAATTCATGCACATATATAAAAGTGTGCCGCCAACGTTATATCTGGCTTAGTTTGACTTTCTCTGGCACCAAAAGTCAGAGTAAAATCGCAAAGTTATTTCGACATGAATGCCAAATTGAACGCATGTCTCGAATACCAATGCAGCTATTCATCAGTTTGCCTGCCATTTAATGCGGCAGTATGCCCTCTCTACAAACGCCATTACAATTTTGTCGGCGCTTTCTTTCCTACTTTTTTGAATCAGTGACGAGAGTTGCAAGTTCTTTTTATTGCAGCGTTGGTAGGGTTGACCTCCTTAAGAAGCCGCATTTTAGAATCTTAGCATGAAACATTGAACATAGATCAAAGTAGCAACCTTAGTCTATTATTCTACCTCTCTGTTTCTAAGCTACTGCATAGGCCAAAACTATTCTCTCTCTGATGTCA
The DNA here is from genome assembly GCA_036345935.2 of Taenia hydatigena. Lineage (NCBI taxonomy): Eukaryota > Metazoa > Platyhelminthes > Cestoda > Cyclophyllidea > Taeniidae > Taenia > Taenia hydatigena. The sequence goes on from JADWOT020000007.1 coordinate 3,740,220, forward strand.
ACAATCTTATGAATGCAAGTACGCACCCACACAACACGAATAAATTGAAAATTTGCGGGGTGGATGTGAATCGTGACAAGGGAGGAAGCCTTACCTATGCAAGAATCGGGATTTAGGCTCATGTAGAACTTAATTTCTCTGCTTGACCGCATTTGTATTATGCAACTTAATTTGATCTTCCGCAGTAATTTTTGGTACCTGTTCTCTATTCTACACCACTTCACCCGAATGTCTCTTCGCCTTTCACCTGCTTACATGCCCCATTTTACCAACTAAAACAAATTATTCAAAAGCCAGGTACTTGATAGCCTTAATCGATGGCATTGTGCCTTGACTATCATACTCACCCGCCTATTTGGCGACAGCTGCGGGGAGAAAAGGGGAACTACATTTGCTCATGAAGGCTCCATCACGCGGCAATAGCAGAGGTGTGATAAGGCAGTGAGAACAACCGCAATCCGAGCCACGCCTACCATCCTAATACACCTTTGCATTTAAGGCATTTTGGACGATTTTAAACCACCCAATATGGGACTCGGATCCACAACTTCGGGGCTAAAGTCACGTGCCTTACCGGCTGATTCGCAAGAGCAAATGGTGAAAACCTACGAATTTCCTACTTATCCAAAGCCGTGTTTGCCTCTCTGCCTCTACATTATCAACAGAAGCTAAAACAATGTTAAATCGCATAAAATAGAAATTCGTAGCTTTGAGGTCACTGCAGAAAAAACAGCTAGGCATCCATCCTCATGATTCAGTCCATTTCAAGTCTTCGGGGTCTAAGCGAATTCTTGCACGCCTTTTTAGTTTATTTTAGAGCTACGATTTTATGCTTACACTGAAACAAGCGTTTGCTTTTACAATGCTACTCTGATGGACGTGAACCGACAAATAATGAGCATTGGCCTTACAGCGTTGATATGCTTAGTTCTGAATTGTTCTGCAGAACTTGGACTTTAATTGTGAAAGTGGCGAGTATGGCTTCGACTTTTGTGTGGAATCGCCTCCTTGATCTGCTATGCACTGTAGAGTTCGCTATAATTCTATTCTGGCCTCGAAATTCGCTTAACTCTCTGTATGGCGGTTTGCGCGCGGCTACTGTTGTGATTGCTCGGATTTGACTGCCTTCCAGCACTACCAATGGCACTGTGCATATCAAAACGCAATGCGTTTTGGCAAACTTGAAGAGAAACTTTATTTAGTTGCTCCAAACCACATGCCTTTGACCAGGCGTATCATTTAACTTTTGGAAGTGTCGTGTGACCGACAACTTGGATTAAGTTACCCATTTGTTTTACAACAATAACGGCTGTACAAAGCTGCGACAGATAACAGATCAGATTCGCAATAGTGTGTAGTTTGGTGAGAGGATAGATAGCGCAAATGTAAAATCTTTTTTTGCTAAACAGATAGCAGTGTTTTGCGCCTTGTCTTTACATTATCAACAGAACTTAAGACGCAAACAAATGGCATTAATAGAAATGCTGTAACTTTGAAGTCATTGCGGGAAAATAGCTAGGCACTCATCCTTATGATCCCGCTTGTTTTAAGGCTCCTTAGTTTAAGCAGTTGCTTGCACGCTTCCTTCGTTTATTTTCGAACTATGAATTTATCATTAGCAATGAAGCAGGCACTTGCTTACACAACGCTGTAGCCAAAATTTGCTGACGTAGAATTGTGCGTTAATTGGGTGGAGGGAGCAGAGTTTATTTTTTAAGTACAGCTGGGGCGCATGTGCCTACCGGTGGACTCATGGCCACGACTAATGTTCAGCTTATGTGATACACTGAGGCAGAAGTGCGCTTCAGTTTTTATAACAGGCACATAATTAACACACGATGCCATTTGGTGTAAGCGTCACTGCCGCTCTCTTTTATGAGAGCCTATTTTACTTTGACTCTAATAACGTCTCTAATTAATTTGGTTGTGAGAAATACACCTTTGACATCGACTCGAAAACCAGTGTGCCGCAGTGTCTTCCACTAGTTTAAAAACCTTATGGAAATACTTTAGCGTAATTTATTTCCGGCCAAAGACAAAACTCTCCATTTAGTCTTGAGCTATTAATCATGTCGATATTTTCCTTCATTTTCGTTTGTTGTGGTCACTTCACCAGCACGCCGCTTTGCAAAGCTTGCTGCAGTGTTGGTTCTCACTTTCTTAATTAAATGTTATTTACCTTCTGCAAAAAAAAGTTAAGCTCACAGCACGAGAGTTCTGAATGAGCATCAGTTTATATACAGTAGAACAATTATCGGAATCGATGATGACATTTGGAGGAAGTATCCCATATATACGCATGATGACTGCGTCATCGCAGCCTCTGACAGGATAACATTTACACGAGATGCTCGCGAGCCCTTTCCAGATAAAACTCGAGAAGTTGGGATCAGCAGATTGCAAGCAGTAGCAAAGATTTAACGCACTGCTTAAGTGACATCACAGCATGGGGATTAACATTTAATCACAAATTGACCCCTGTGAGCGACCATTCCGATTTGTGCAAAAGCCAAAACAAGCAGTCACCTGTCACATCAACTGGCACTCGGCTGTGTCATACATCTGTGCAGACTCAACTATTAGACAGAAATCGAGGTGTGACACGAAGGCGTTGGGACGAATGCTACTTAATGCTTGAAATGGGAATCGAAAAATGCACGACAGCAGCAGAAGTGAAGCAATGATGGGCACTGTTCCAACCCTCTATTGATCCACATCTGACAAGAGACTAGTAAAAGTGGTCATGACATGCGTGGCACCTAACCAAGCACTGCGATTAACTGAGTTATAACACCCTCATCTTATAATCGACACTGCTTATGGCGCGACAAACTTTTCTTAGCAAAATCCATCCTCTTTTGACATACTTCAGCCAGGTTAGAAATGTAAGGGTGCTGCATATTTTATCGCAGCTAGTCACAAAAGGCAGCCTTTATCTCAATAAAATTGCATCATAGTAAAAATCTGCTCTTTTGCACCTTTAAGCATACTTTTTGCGATATTATTATTATTGTCATGTTCACCAAAATGTCATTAATTTAAAGTTATTAGTAATTGCAAAGGATGGACAAATTTTATCGGCTATGTTGATTGCGTTACCGTGCACATGTAATCGATGCGTTTACCTCTGACAAATAAAAATGAACCCTTTGCTTTCCCAAACCGAATGCATTGGAATGCGAACCGAAAAGCACAGTAGGTAATACGTGTTTTAAAGTTGTTCTTGCTGATTTTGCACTCCTTTGGTTTGCTCCGTGAATACAAATTTCATTACTCCGCTATTGGCTGCTACCTTTGCTACCAATCCGGAAACTGCTTTGCAATTTATCTGCTGCAAAAAATGCAGCAGCATGGAATAAGGCAGGAGGGTCTGAAGCCTTCAAAAAGCCTTTGCAATGTTAAATCAACCCAGTTCACTTTTAGTATGGAATCTTACATTCTTGAGCACTACTTTGCGCCTGAATTTTGCACCGGGGTGTCGTGTTTAGCAAGTGTCCCCTCCTTGTGCTAATTTCTATCATGTTCTGAGTTAGTTATGCTCTATTTCGCGGAACTTTGCAATGTCTGATTAAGAGTTTGAAATCTGCTCTAAGAAATTATCAATGAAACAGAGCAGTTTCCGGAAATAAATGTTAAACGACGATTTACTTCAAAAGAGCTGCGAAACGCCTTCAATGGGGCTTGGCAGGCAACATGATGACGCAAAAGGTGGCGTGGAAAAGATAAAGATGCACTCCAGATAGCAAAATACTCTATTTTCATTTCTTCGTGGTGCATTGCGACAACTTGCACACATTCAAGGCAAAGCGTTTGGTTTTATTTGGCAAATTGCAAGTAAATATATCGGCTTTGCCTCATATACTTTTGAATTTGACCAACTTATTAATTATTTGCCAAATTTAGCAAAGTTTGGCCGATTCAAAATAGCGCAAAGTGGTTGTTCTCTCCTTGGCTCAAAATGATCCATTACAGAAGCACAGCCTCAGCCTTTGTACTACCAGCTTAGTCACTCATCACTCGTCCACATGTTCTACACCAAACTTGCAAGTACCATCCCATTCCACACTACCCTGCCTTCTCAAGCATCTATTCTCATGATCTTCCAGTGAAATATATTGCTTCGAGAAACAATTTGTTCTAAGTACTTTCTACTACATGTGACTACTATATACAAGCACGAAATATTAGCTTTGGAAACACCTAAAAGCGTCTTACACTGAGGACTGATTCGACACGCCCCTAGTGTGTTGCATTTCACGCATTGCAAATGTAGGGCATCGATTCTGGGTAGTAGTTCTATGTGGATTGTTCAGTCTCCATGGCATGACATGAAGTTTCATATAGGGCTCGATGACTATTGTAATGCGCTAACAGTTGTGATTTTTGCGTTCCACAATGTGTATCGCAAAATAAGATGGGCAAAGCATCATTAACCACCGCAGAAAAAAGTGGCCTAAATTCTTCATGTGTTAATGCAAAACATGTGGTCCAAACAGAAAACATGGCACAGTTCTCAAGGTACTTGAGGTCGCAGACCAGGATGCAGCTGGCATAAGTTGCAAAACAACTAGTGTATGCCACCTAAGGACAACGCAATATTAATAGTTGAGTTGCGGCACTCGTCCTCACAAGCAAGCTGGGTCGGTAGATGACGCCAGGTTGGCCCCTATTTAAAGTACAAGTGTTGCTAACTGTTGCCACTTTTAAATGGTCTTGTGAAATGTCAGAAGTTATGGTCCACGGTGACTTGGTCCTCAGTTTTTGGAAAGATTAGCATTTCGAGTGCTGTTTTTGAGGCTGTATCAGTAGTATTTTGTAGAATAAGTAGCAGCACTCAAGCAGCAATCAGGTTAGACGTTATTGATGTCGATTCGCGTGCGTTTTTGGGTCTTGCTATTGGACTCTGTGGACGACAAAACTGGTAAGTTGGGTGTTGTGCGAGAGATTGTCGACTGCTAAAGTCGATCAAATTCAGAGGAATAGAATGTTTCCGCAGTATAGGTTCTGCGGTAGCTGTATTTGACTGCTATTTTTTTTACTTTTAGGGACTCTGAGATTGTGAAATCATTGTCAAGCCTTTACGGAGTTGCTTGAAAAATGATTCGGTTGCTTCTAGTTTTCCACTTCACATGAAGCGATTTCGATAAGCGTATCTTCGGGTTGCGAAAGGTGTTAGGGGTCGTCATGTGGACACGGTGTGGGATAGATGCATTAGTTGCTTTCTGGCAGGTAGTGATTTTGATGGTTGATTGTCCGGCAGAAAATGTGGTCATGCAATCATTACATAATATTTGAACATTATGAATAATGCTGGCGTTAGGACTGCAGCTACCCTATCGGTGTCACCATGCTTGTAGTGTGGACACAAATTTGCGCGTGGGGTTCATTGAGCCGAAGCATGTCGAGCTCATCTATCCTCTATCACTGGTCATGAGAGAGGAGATGAAAACTCTATTCACCTACTACTGCTGCTAATTCTACCTTAGTCTTCGGACGTGTGTATTCGTCTGCCTTAACTAAGTATTTTATGTAAAAGAGAAGACGAGATCCAACCCCTGAGGCAAGTGTCTGGTTTGACGGCGATTGTTTCGCAAAGTATCATTCCGTCTTTCATGTGTTGGTCCCACTGGACTTTTTCAGTCATTCGGTGGTACTAGGACAGCCATGCATTGCTCTATGCTGTAACCGTTGCGACTGGCATCATATTTGTTAGAATTCGATTCACTGAATCAGCAAGCAATGTGAGAAGGCAAACCGATGACAAAATCAAGAGTGCCAGTGAAGTCTCTTCCTTCCCCAGCCTCATTAGTTTCATTCACAAAATACTTGCTGCTGAGCAGAATTAAGTAACATGACTTTAAAATTGCAAATAATGGCAAATTGTAGAGGGGCACTTCGCAGTTGGTTTTCATAATCATTGCAGCCTCATAAGCATTTAAGGATCTGAAATATTTTTTAACCACCACCTAGAGACCCACTGTTTGCAGACTTTGAAGAAACTGCAGCGTTGTTTTCACAAATAATGGCAGGATTGACAGAAGGTATTAATTTTGTTTTGACGAAACAGACGCTTATTTGCTAAGGAAATGTCCCTTTAATTGCCTAGTTTCCATTGTAAGAGAGGCTGGAAATAGTCGTATTTCGGAATTCGTGAAGGCGGTTATTTGAAGACGCAAACTGAAAGGCAATGGATGAAGTGTGTAACGCCAGTGGTCATGACTGCTAGAGCTCTTGAGTATATTAGGAGGTACTCATTAATGCTCATGCGCAAAACTGACACCATGTGGCACTGATTGGAGAAAACCACTCCGGTATATTATGCCAATCTAACGATTCAACGAGCGAGATCACGAAACATTCAATAGCACAGTGATTATTAAATGGGTACAAATATTACAGGCTAGACGCGTTCATGGTTCGTATCCTCTTCGGAAACTGAAGGTGCTCCATTCAACATGAGGTTTGCATTTTCTGCTGCTTTTTGCCCGACTGATGTATTTGAACAAGCATGCACAGCACGAAACTATTGGTCTGTTAGCATTTACCCGCAAAGTTTATCCACCTCCCGCGTCAAAACCAACCTAAGTCGGTCCATTTTCACCATTAGTATTAATTTGTTGATTTAGTCAAAAGTGAATCTAAAAGGTAACTTCGAAAACGCTTGAGCTTATAATCAAATTCTCGTATTATATATCCACTAGAGAATGCAAACCGACTTTTACCATTTGCAGCATCTCTAAAAGCGGACCATATTACTGCTACTTCGGCACTGTAATAGCCAGCTACAACTGGTGGAAAATACCATAGCATGGATATATCAACCGACGCTTCATGTAAATTCGTTTAAGCAGGAGCCCTAGAACTGTATATGAAAGAAACAACTACTTTGGACGCAAATGCAACAATTGCGTGCTGCTGTTTATGACAACCATTTGCCTCAACATCTGCACTTGTATCACCTCTTTTTGCTGAGGGGACATTCGATCCCAAAAAAGTGCGTATTTTGACGATATGAAGGTTTTGCTGAAGCGGCTATTTCCGCTAAACTTTCTTGCAACCAACTCTTGCCCAAGCAGTTATTCCTCATCTACTGATAATTGAATTAATCGCAAACAAAGGTTGCTAATAATCGATGGCTTGACCTAGGTTAGTGTTGAGGCCACGGAGGCAGTGCTAAATTTTCGATATTTTGAGATTTGCTTGTAAATGCTAATCACATTATAATTTTGCTTGTATTTCTTCGTTTATTTGATTAGTTGTCTGGCATAGCCCAAAGAAAGATTCGTATCGGAAAGATATTCACTCAATTTAAAGTAACTTTGATGGGTCTGATAGTTGACGAAGTTAGCTTCAGCACCTCAACTGGGTACTATTTGTGCTATAAAATGTTTGTCTTCATTCATCGCTGCGATTTGTTCAATCTTGTGGTAGAAGGCAGTCACCACAGGACATGGAGTTACATGTGTGGAGACTGCATTGCTGCTTCTTATGGTGTTATTGCTTTTGTGATTTGATAAGCAATTGGTGCATTGTGTGCTAATTTACTCTAAACTGAACTGCGAGTGCATCTACTTCTGTCCACTGGTCATGAATAGTAGGGTCAAGCCCGTATGGAATAACCCCGCCACTTCTGCTCAACCTTCTGTGGCATTGGGGCTTTGATGCTGTACGTCTACTTTAAAACAAGGAATGTCCTTTTCAGTGAAAGGCGTAGAAAGGATCTTATCTGCTGGGCCGCTCGTCTATTTCAAGAGTATTAGTTTTTGGACCGCATCCCCTTGCCATGCATTTGACTTCATTTCAGTGAGTAAAGTTAGATTTATGAAGTGCCATTAGATAAAGTGGCTTTTGAACCAACTGCACAGCAAGTAGTGGTGGCGATGATGGCGACGGAAATTTGTGGGTTTTCGCGTGCTTGAGGATAACAGATTTGTTGAAGCATTGTGACATTAGTTTGACAGGCTGGTGAACGCAGTAAGGATGACATAAGGACTACTTAAGCTATTGTTCAGCAAAATTATTGTACGATTTCTCAAATACATTTCAAACCGTCTATAAGGAGGATGAGACAGTCAAGCAGAACGTAAGTACAGTGCAGTTTTGAGGCAAAGGCACATAAGAAGTTGGCCCACCTGCGCAGACTACCAACATATGTTTCCCGCTAACATCGAGTGTGCTCACAAATCTGCCCTTCTACATCGATTGCATCTTCCTTTCAAGCGTTAGTGGTGTTGTACCAGTCAAAGTCGAGCCCAAACCCATTATTATCAACTCTTGCACTAAATTCGCAAAGCGGTGCTTAAAGTGTATCTTGTCTCAATTCGTTCAAATGAATTTTAGGAGGCATTAGCTGTCGATATTCCTAACATTCTATTTGATTAGCTGTTTTCTTTGACAAGCCAGATAGGCTACTCTTCTCCTCATTATCACAATCAAAAGCATATTTGTTCTAATTAGTGTCTCGTTTATCCACCCACCCATCCAAGCAAATTTCCGCTGGCCAGCGCATCCAGGGCCTACTGGGTCGGAGCCATATACTAACATACAATAGCTGCACAACATGTGGTCGTATCGGTCCATTGACCGACAGAACAACGCGGATGGGTCAGCAAGAGCAGCGAGTTAAAGGGAACGCAGACGACCCAAATCTAGACCACCGACTATCCCATCATTGACGACAGCTTATGCACGCCCTTGCTGAGTCGGAATCAGTGTGGGTTGACGGTTTGAATGAACAGGAGGGGCAGCAGCGCAGTTATACGATTGCGGCGAACCGAGCCGTAAAAAAAAAGACTTCTAGGACCGTAAATCACTTTAGCAAGAGCAGATTCAAGGGTTTATGTGCAAACAAACACAAGGAGATATGAAGAGCAATTAGTGCCTAACGTTTGCTGCATCTTCGTGGCAGGCATCAGCCTACCGGCTTCTATTCCAACAGCATCTGGTGAAAGTCCATTGTTCGCGAACAATTGCTCCTTGCGCTTACAAGTGTAAGTAAACACAACTTTGGAATTGGCGCTATCCTTCCTTCCTCAAGGTCATCTATTCATGATTGACCGATCAATAATTTCAGTTGACTCATCAGTCGAGCAATCAATACACCACACGTCGTGATTTAGGTGGCGACCCACTCATGCGTAAGTAAATTCCACACTGACTCACCTGCTTCATCGCTTGCAGCAATAGCAGTGCACACTCGGCTTAAGCAAGTGGACAACAGAGTCGCCCAGTCTCACCACCACCATCTTCCTCACCACCAACACCAGCGTTGATGTCGTGGCGGCCATAATTGGTGGTAGCGTGGGAAACTACTTCGTCCACCGGATCCTGCTCTTTCATCGCAAATGATCATCTACTATCTGCCACATTCCCTACCTCCTCCCTCGTCTCGGTCTCCTCTCCTGGCTCCGATCCTATTCATACCTCCAAACCGCATCCCCTAGTACGACTGACGACGACATCACCATCTCTCGACGACGTCACCAAACACACCAATAAGTGCCTCCTCCTTCCCTTTACAGTCATCATTCTTTACTCAGCTTCCTCTGCTTGCATTCACTCATTCGTGTTCTTCCCGTCACTTAGGCCTCACCCGCGACAATAAGACGAAGGACAGTCGCAGAGCGATGACGACGAGGTCGAGTTGATGGGGCACGAGGAATAAGAATGTGACCTGCCCGACTACTTGACTTTGACGAGTCAGTGGTCGGATATGGATGAGCAGGCGGAGTGGTGGCAGTTGCCACCCTCCCAGATGGCATCAGATTCTCCTGCGTCATCATCGCTCACCACAGTGACACCATTGCCGGCAAGCCAACTCTCGACCACGCGGGGAGCGAGGGAGGAGATGGGTGTGGAATTTGAGGTGGAAGTGGCTCCAGGTGAGGAGAAAAGGGGGGAAGGATAAAGAGTTGTGGATGTGGTGAGGAGATCGAAAGAGAAAAAATACAGGACTCTGTGTAACTCTAACGACTCTAGTGAGTGACTCTAATACATGTGCCATTGCACTTAGAACCTAGTAGGTTAGCCAGCCAGCCAGCCAGTGCTTACCTTAATACTTGAGCCAAGAGCTCATTTGCTGCACTTCTCTTATCCTAGCTACTCATACGCTTCCTCTGGCTCGTCTGCTTCCTTCGGTAAGTTTGCACTCCTCACTTCATCATCCCGTTCGCCATGCCAATGTCTTTCCCACCTAAGAGAACATGCTTTCTTCTTCGGCTCTTCTTCCATTGCGGTGGTTCAATCGACTAAGGAGGCGTCTCCGCTACCTATTTTACTCGTACCACTGCTGTCATCGCCAGCTTTAATTGCAATATAATTGTTTGATCGCAATTCTCACACCAACTCATCGAGCAATGATTTGACAACTTGGCTGACTAGTTGGTTGATTTCGTTTGACTGATTAATTGAATGTTTCATCCATACTCTTGCCTCTTTACATCTTTTTGACCCTTCCCTTCGTTTGACTGGTTATCAATAAAATGATTGCGTTTTTTAATTATCAGTTCACTAAAGCACTGAGAGGTGGTAGAATGTTTCGATCCATGAAGACAGAATCGACGTCGCGGCACCGGTTCTTGAATGTCTACCAGCCTAGTACTACCCTTTAGCCCCTTTCTCTTCAGTTAATAGGAGTGGCTGCAAAGTGTCTTACTCTCGAGTTTCTTTCTTTTTCCTTTTGCATGGAAATTCTGTGGCTGGAGCCGTGGATTCTTGCGCTTTTCATGAGCCACTGACAAGTTGTGATGGCTGAGGTCGGGAAAAACGCTTAGGTTGGGAGACGGGCTATTGAATGCCTAAGTGTTGACACTTAGTTGACACTGGTAAAGGCGACATCTTACTGATTGTCTGCGGTGATAGGGACCGACTTTTTCCTTTGCGGCAGCCGCATGATGCCTCTTTGATTAAAGAGTGTGGTCCATATCTGCCAGGGAAGGGGCGGTCGGAGCGGAGACCTCGATGGGGTTGGATGCGTAGGCTATGAGGTGGATTTAACTGCTACTACTGCGGTCATTGAGACGACTTTGGTGAGGCGGCTCTTCAGCGACGACATAAAGTGAACGCGATTTGTCCACGTATTTACCACATTTTAGTTACTTTTGAAAATACTACAACTGTATTCGTGCTGAAACTCATAGTCGCGATAGGCTCTGCCTAAATGGATGGCAGGATAACTTTAATGATCCAACTGACGAAGTGTAAGTGCGTGAAGGCATATGGAAGAAGTATAATCGTGGTTTTTCTACTTAAGAATGTACATTGATGACGGTAAGGACCCAACACACGTAAAAACCACTCGCAAAATGAGATTTATTCTTACCTGGGCAAATTTTGAAACAAGGAGTGCGTTCAAGTTCAGATTCTGTTTTCTTTATTACCGCCGATGGAAGATGGCACAAGGAAAGAAAGAGGGATTGGTCGCACAATTCACCCCCAAAATGTCTACGATCTATATCTGTTGTGGTCTTTTGAGGTCTCGAGAACGGCGGGATGGGAGATTCGGATTGACGAGCCGATGGAGATGGAGGCGACGGAAGTGGAGGATGAATGAAGACCGGAGGCAAGGTAAGTTCGGAGCAGGAGCGAGGCACTGACGAAACAAGACGCAGCAGAACATATCTAAAGGTTGGCTGTTTGATTGACCTTTTTGAATCCGACACGTATAAATCGATTAGATGCACGTGGTGACTCCAAATGTCGACTGATGCGGGCTTTAGGCATCGTTCCTTGTTGATGGTTTTGCAGGAGCAGACATCACTTGCCTTTGATTCCCACCTAAGGCGATTTTCTTGCGGAATCGTGCATGCAAAGAAGAAGATGCCGATGTTTCCCCATACCGCTTTCTGATGCTGACCTTTGAGTTGGCCACCTTTTGGGCATTTAGGTGCCCCTCTACCCCACCACGAGATGCACACCTCAATCAGAATAAAGAATACGAGCGACGAACGGAGAAATTAGGCCAAAGGAAGCAAATAGATGAGTGGAATGATGGTTAGATAAGGACTGATTGGAGAGGCAACATATTCAAATCAATCCGACTTTCATACGGTCCAATTACAGGTGTGCTCTACTAGGTTCGCAGGAACGCCGTGACAAAGTACGCTAATGGAAGTGCTATCTGAGCGCAATCCAGAAGGCCGTCTGCAGCGGCAGCCTTGACGACGCTCTCGCTGATATCGCCAAAATAGACCACCTTGACTAAAGCTTGCATGTGTCGGATTAACGAGTCCACCACCTTACTATTTGAAAAACGCTCTTCAACAGACTTGGATATGGCTTGCTTTATTCTAATCTGGCCGTCATTGCCACGCTCTGCCCTTCCAATGAAATGCTTCTCCTTTACCGTCACTATAAATTGTCAATGCTCTACCTTGCAAATACAATATGTTCAGCAGGTTGGTCAGATAAGTGCTAGATTTGCCCCATGCACAAATCTATCATAACTTTGGATGATATACCTCTCAGCCATATTCATTTACAATATCAGCCGATTGTCCCGAAACTTAACGATTGTTTGCCCGGCGGACATTAAACCATCGTGGATGGAGCGGAACTATGTACAATATTATAAGTTTACAAAGTAACCTGGTTCTCATGCACAATGAGGTAAACGAATGAGAAATCGTTTTTTAGCAAACGATCGCCAGTACACTACCGCCGCTCAGAAAACAACGCGAAACACATCATTGACATTACAGTTACCATTTTGTCAAATACAATTAGGAAATGTTTTGGTTTGAAGAAGCTATTCTTACTTCAGAAGCGGGGTGTTCTCAGGTCCTAAGGATAGCTAAGTCTGAAGCTTGGTAGTTGAGGGATAATTTTGTAAAATGCGCCAAGGCTCTTAAGCATCCAACTAATTGCAACAAGTTTGCTTTTCAAATTTGATTGTCATAAAGAGTACCATAATCTCTTTTTAATGTTAATTGCCAAATTGATTAATGCTGCAATAAAATAAATGAAACAAAGGTAAATTTATGTGGATGTCCATCGTGGGGCAATGATACGAAAGGAAAATTGGATGAATGAAATTGTCGAAACTCAGAGCAGCGGTTAAATAAAGATTTAATGGAACACAACATACGAATCCCAATTAAGACGATACATGCACTTACTATGTATTCAGACGATCAGCAGGGCATGTCAATAAAGGTCTATGAGGATGACCATGCGACAACAATCTGCTGGGCGAGTTCTAATTGTCAAGTAGTTCACCAGCACCACATTGTGGCTCTCAAAAGTTAGCAGCCCATGTTATTGACGAAAACGACATTCCCAATATATCAGCGGTTAAAAAGTTGTCTAAATAAGGAGCTATCATAAAGATTAAAGGCAAGGATCGCCTATCAGAGGCGGATATCGAGAGAACGGTAACTGACGCGGAGGAGTTAAAGCAGGAGGGCGAGAAGGTGAACAGGATGACAACGAAGATTATGCCTGAGAACTATAGTTTTACCACAACATCAAAAATAGGGCAAGAGGATGCAACACAATTGTGTGGGTCGACGATCAAGTGGATGGGCTTAAAACGAAAAGGCCAAAAAGGAGGATCACGAGTTTATGCGAAAAAAGGGTTGAGAATGTGTGCGGCCCTGCCATGGCAACGTAAATCCTCGGCTCATGAGCGCGAAGACAGGGGAGGTGACACGGACAAATTAGCAAATCTAATCAGCTTTACCTTATACAGGCTTGAAAAGTGCGAAGGTGCGAATGACAGAAACGCACTTATACGCTGCCTATTGAGAATTGTTCCTTTTTTGTATTTTAGTGACCATTTTAAAGCTTTTATGTACCCCTTGGCTATTCTCTTACCCATTCGCATTTATCATAGGGTGCTCCCTTTTTCATTTGTTCGTAGCATGGTGTCAGCATATAATGCCTCCAAAGAAGATTCTAGTGGTTATTTAACTCCATACTTTCATGTAAGTACTACAAACAGTTTGAAACTGGCCCCTGTCATAATGTTACGGCTCAGTGCTCTCGATTCCATTGAAAGAACTCGTCTTATAATGCACGTGGTTCTAGCTATTTGCAGTAGCGGTATTCGACCAGTGTAACATAGGCTTTGGATTTAGGTAATTTCTCCATCTTTTCTTGGCAATTGCATTCCACCAAACACAGCGCCTATAATTTTACATGTATAACCCATCAATCCATAACGAATAACGTCACACAAATAATTTCAAAGCCTTTAACTCCATTCATCAACTTGATACGAAAATGGCATCGATAAAAAGGCACGTTAGGTGAGCTTCCCGTGTTTATAGAAGTGACCACTTCAGTTTTTGCTAAAAGAAATGCCTTAAAACACCCTTTTCAAAGTAACGCACTTATTCACGCCAACTTTAACATTAAACCTGATTCCTCACTAGAGGTGTTTGAGGTGGTATTGGCTGAGCTGATATGTGAGCCTGTTAAAAGCTTATGGGAGCAACTGACACTCACGACTACCTAGCCTCAGTCAAAAGCATTACAATAAGCAGCTTCAGAGTGACATCGACCGAGATGGGGACTTGGTACACAAATTTGGGCAAATTCACCTGTCTGGGCTGCACTGCAAGCTTCATTACCCTTGGCATAAAGATTTTAGTTAAATGACAAGCATTCATTTCCCACTAACGCTTTTATCCACGTTGTTACTTCGTTTTAGTCAACAATCTTTTGAAACTACCGCTTCGATCCCACGAAGGTGAATCACCGGCCAGATACGAAGATGAGTTTTGCACACTAATGACTGAAAGAAAGCCAGCAGATAGCATGGTCAAAGACATCTAATAAGAGGAGTATCAAAGACGGTGCTAGTGAGACGAGGGATCATGGCAACAATTTGTTGTTTAAATGGATCTTTGAGAGACAAAGAGGTAGTCGTCTCAAACCTCCTGGTGGAAATTTTTCGCCAGAAGTTTCCATGCTCAAAGGGAAATTCGTTAGCTCTGGACCACTCGTTCGAAGAACTATAAGGCGGAAGACAAGGGAATCAACGGAAAACATGAAAGACCTTATTCGATTGTGCAATAAATACAACGCTTTAAATGCACCTTTGAGGCGAGAAGCAAGAGGTTGGGCCTCGTACATGACGAGAGCGTTGATTTCACCGAAGACAGGAAAAGCTACTATTTTACTTCCAACTAAGCCTGCGTGGATGTCCCGCAATCTAAATCAATGAATTTGTAACGTGCTCTGACCAGTGATAATCGTGAGGAAGAGGATGTGAACGGGAACAGCGCTTCAGTTCCCACACGTAATGCATGGCCTTTAAGAATGGTTGTGCTCAAAATAAAGCTTCTAAAAGCTGCATGAGGCCTGATAGTTTATCTTCAGTAAATTTCTCTGGTTGCTAATCAAATTTTTAATAAACATATTTTATTTAGGCATGTTTGCATTACTCAAATATAGCTAAAGACTAAAAAATCAAGTAGTTTTTTGTAATAACATAAATTCATAAGGTCACAAAGGCATGTAAACCACAGCAGCTTTAATACATCGCCATATTCAAAGAAATAATAGACATATTACTTGTCAAAGATGGGGGTATGTTATGCAATTTACCAGGAAAGAAATTTAGGTTAAGAGCGATTAACAGTTTAGAAAGGAAAAAGAGTAGATATTTGGGATTCGTATGGCGTTAACGAAGACCGTGCCGAGAGAATGACAAAAGAGTAGACGCCTGCGGTGATAAAAATACAGGTCAATGGAAACA
The DNA here is from genome assembly GCA_036345935.2 of Taenia hydatigena. NCBI lineage: Eukaryota > Metazoa > Platyhelminthes > Cestoda > Cyclophyllidea > Taeniidae > Taenia > Taenia hydatigena. Next base: position 3,755,920 of record JADWOT020000007.1, read on the forward strand.
CAACTCTTTGCTGTGCAGCATTCTCTTTTCCACTTTAATGTGTGGCATCATGTACCGCCACGCATACTAGTCATTGTACGTCTATTTGCACACGCACGTGAGCTCGTCGCGGTGGCGACCTGGAGAGGAAGGTGGAGGATGCGTGATGGTGGATCGTGAATGGATGGGTAAGTGGGTGGGTAAATGGAGGAAGGTCCTTATTCATAGGGTGTGCTGGGGAGGGCGTGCGCGCGCGCGCAACAACAGAGAGGAGGGATGGAGGTAGTAGTGGAGTGGAGTGTGATATGAGAGGCGAGTGATAGAGGAGGAGAGAGTGAAGGTGGGAGGTGCGAAGCAATGTGCACGTCAGCAATCATACCACGTAGAAAGCACCGGTTCTCGTCCGATCACCGAAGTTAAGCTACGTCGGATCGGGTTAGTACTTGCACGGGTGATCGACTAAGAATATTTGATGCTGCTATCCCTCCCTTTTTCTCTTCCTTCCTTTCCTTCATCATCCGCCCCCTACTCACATACTTGCACGGCACCAGTTTTATCTTTACCACTCCTTTTATCCTCCCAAGCAATGCCCCTTGCATTACGCCTCACCATTCTTGCTTCATGCGTGTAATTCATTTAGATGTAAAAAGTGGACATTCGCCTCTATTTTATTTCCTTACCCTTGTCTTTTTCCTCTATTGCCTTATGGCCGTCTCTTTTCTCTGCCTGTCTCACCTTTTTCTAACCTTTACCACTCCCTGCCCCATCTTCTGCCAGCGCTCTTTCGGGATGCCCCATTCATCTCTTTACCGTTCCCATTTTTATGACATTATAATATTGTTGTGTCATAACCTAGAATGGAGTGTCAGAGTCTATGCTGAATGTGACTAAATAACACTTTACTGTGTACCAACAGTTGTTCTAGTATAGCTTAGCTTGGATCGCTATGCACTGTCCATCTCCATTTTTTTACTGTCGCTTTAGCGAGCTCTGCATCAACTCGCCTTTGCTCCGTCTCCTACTTGTACGGTCACTCCCTCAATATCGAAGATGAGCGCGTTGCTCTTTACTTCCTGCCTCGTAATTTGCGGGTCGGCCGAACTTCTACCTGCCAATCCCACTGCCTACAATTTTTTTGTGGACGTTGCCTTGACCTAGCGTTCTACGATAGCAAAGCAAAAACGTGACCTCTCCCCTTGAATCCATTTGAACTCTGTTCGCTGTCTGAAGTTTGTTTGTGTGTGCCATTGCTCACTCCCTGTTTCCGTCCTTTTAGAGAGCCATGCTAAATGGGGTCACAATAATACAGGTAGGACCATGTGTGTGTGTGTGTGCGCCTAATTGTATATGAGTGGGATGGCACATTTTACTCATCTCCTATAACTTGTCCTTCTGGAAGACCAAAACAACTATTTTAAATTAAAGAAAGCAAGCTCTCAATTCAGTCTTTCCTTGAATAGCTTGTGATTTTCAAACCTGCGCATCACCAATACTACAACACCCAGCCCCAATTCTCTTACTGTGGGTGCTCGCTTTAATCCTTTGTTTTATATTGAGGTAAACACCTCAAGTTGAGAGGGAAACAGTACCAAAACGCCAAACTTGCATCCATCAGAGTAAGAAATACTAGGTCGACAAGTTAAAAGTAAATAAATTGATGAATCTTAAAGATTGTCGATGCATAGAGATGCAGGTGGGATCAAGCCACATGTCGTCTAGTTCCTTACGTTCCGTTAATCAACTGTTGGTCCCATGGCAAAAGAACGATGCAGTCAAAATTAATTACTACCACGACCAAAGGAAGGAGGGGATTAGGCAGAGGCTATTACATCACTACGGCAGTGGGATACACACGAAGGGATGAATAGTGCATTGTCTCCGAAGCTGTCACCATAACACTGCATCACCACCAAAGCGTCTCAGCTGTGAGCATTTCAGAAACAATAATCCTATGAAGCCCCTTAGGAGGACACCGAATAAAACCAGATGCAAGCAACGTAGAACCCTTTGTATCCTAACTTGTAGCTATATAAACACAATAACAACTGCCAAATGAACCGACGAAATAATCTTACGACCCGATAAAATTGTCTAAAGTCCAAAATAGCACACGATTCTGGAAGAATAAGGCTTTTTCCGAATTCCCAAAGAAACAGAAAGGGATAACACAGCGGCAAGCCTTCCCAACACGGGTTTATTTGCTGGAACATGCTCAATTGATGTGCATCAACCACTGGTATGACTTAGAAAGAAAAACGTTTATTTGGAGGTAGGAATTTCATTCCACCGCGGGTAGTTGCGCGAGTTACGATGCATTAAAATGAATGGGAGAACCAATGATAGGAGGCGTTGGCATGGTTTTGTCTAACCAATAAGAAGTGCGCCCCAGTGTGGAAAGTGATACGTGACGAATTCGCACCCAAAATTTAGTTATGCACAAGCGGAAATGTGTGATTTGAGGAATGAAATATGAAAAGAATTATCACTCACTTGGATTTCGACTGCCGCGAAGTTACTTAGTAGTGATGGTGAGCAGTTCTTTAAGCAATGTCCGTTAAATGGTGGAATGGTGGAAATGTATTTATGGCCCACATATTATGTAGTCAATTAGGGCTGGTGGTTACATAAGCGAAATTGTATTTTTGTGAAGGCTAGAACGCCACACAATGAAGCATTTGCTGTACCCACGTGGGCACGAGAAGCGAGGTAAAAGAAAAACTTGACTCAAACGTGCCCCGAGGGTTTCCCATAAAAGCTGAGCAACTGGTTAATTCCTACCACTAATCTGTTTTCACATCTGAAGGCGGCAAGGATGTCGTTGCAATACAAATTTCCTGACTGTTGTTTTACACCCCGATCAGTGAACTGCAACATTTGCAACGCAATGATTACAGTAAATTCGGTGATTATGCCTATAGATATACGTAAATATTTCATCTATTTGGCAACAGGGAAAAGTGGCAAGTTGTGGGTGATATGTTCAAATGCATGATGAGTCGTTGTCTGATTGGCTTGCTTTCAAGTGGGTCAGCTGGCAGTGGAGTTATCTAGCCCCACCACCGAATGCATTTTATATGCTTAAAAAGGTCATGGTAATAATCCTTCATCATGGAAAAGGAGGTTGTTTGAATCAAACTTGATGACCGAGACATTCGTTCGTCATTTGGGAGTTCTTCGGTGCAAGGTTTCGGACGAATAAACTAACAAATACTAATGTGTTGTCTCAAATCGACGCTTTCTTCAAAGCAAAGATTCTTTTTATAAACGTGGTTTGTGGGTCGCAAATCGAATTTAATTGCCTCCATATATTTGCTTCAATTTCCCCTTTCTTACGGCTAGCCAGACCTTGAACATTTCAACATCACCGATGAATCTTAGAATCCGTTCGACGCCAATGGAGGTGTTGCATGCGCGTGACCTCTTCTCAGACTTCTCTCCACTCCGTTCTGTCGCGATAATGCAGACAATTTCGACTATTGGTTTTAATGATCTTATAACTTGATGGGAAGTATTCCTTTGTATGGAAGTTCGACACATAGTCATAAGTGGCTACAAAAATTTGTTCTTGGCAGAATGGGCTCAATGAGTGTCTTAATCTGCTGATTTATTCGATCCTCCTATTGCTGTTTTAAAATGCACAGCTATTTTCAATGATGTTGCTTAATTGGCATTAGTAACACTTATATTTCAGCATGCCGGACTCGATTAAGCTTAGTGACTGATAGTCGCTGTTTGCATCAGCTTTGAACGCCTTCTTCTCTTAACCAAGTAGAGTTAAGCTTCAGGAGAACACGAGTGATGGATTTGCATTCACACAAAAAGGCTTGATCGTCGATACGGACGTGGACCATTTTACACACTGCAAAACGTTCTATGAGGTTCGCGCACCATGTGAGCTTGAGATTGGCCCCGCCATTGTCTCCCTTTCGGAAAATATTTAGTGATTCATTCGTACTAGCCTTGAAAGCAAAAATGAATTTATCAAGCACAAAATTGGATTTTCAGTGACATGCTTTAGACATCGTAGTGCAGGCCAGATGGCTGCTTCCCCATCTTTCTAGCCACAAGAACTTTCATAAGGCTCCTCCAATACTCGCCTACTGGAAAGGCATTTGGGCCAAGTGGACCATATACTCTGCTCACCATGACGTGAGTCATCTTCAGATACTAGCATTCAAGCCGTTAATCAATTCTGAGTTAATACCTCCGACGAACGCATTTAACCTAAAGTCCAGTCACACATGCACCAAAAAAGTTAAGGGACATTCACACTTGCCAAGTTTTGTGCTAACGTATCGTAGTAGTAGTAATACGATAGCGAAATGTCACGCACGCCTGGGTTGTACAAACCATATTATGTGTGGCAGAGTTATTGCAAGATGCCATGGTAAGATTGCTTACTGGATCTTGACAAAGAATGAAACCATCTTGATTTGCTTGATAGATTACCTATGCTGCTCTTTTGCCTTAAGAAAAATCACTTGGAGATTAGGATTGTGTCTCACCTTAGATAATCATGTGAGTTATTACGCAGATTGTCGCGCCTTAACTATCAACATCCAGCATGCTCAGTCCGGTAGCAGTGGTTCTGAGGTATTATAATGCAAACGCTACAGCAATGTCTTGATCATAGTCCTTAAAAAGCACGCGCCAATTCTTCTTTTAAGCGGATTACAAAACAAGTAGAATGATCCATTACGAGGGTAAGCCATTTCGGTAAATGCAGTTAAACGGATGCCAATAAGCACAAAAATTGGAGCTGTCAACAGATACAGCACACCAGTGCTGATTGAAGGCTACTTAGCACCTCGTAGAAGCAGTGGGAGCAGCACAATACACGATTCTTTTGGATCCACACAAATAAGTGATCCTCGAACCGAAAAACATCCACGTATCTGTCGAAATAAATGCGATCATTAATAATATTCTTGAACAGGATGACATTCTCCGATAAGCTTACAGACAGAATAGGCAGATTTATGCTTATTCTGACAATGGCGTAGGCTGCACGCTGGCGTCTCGAAAGTAGGAGAGTTCCACTACCCCGGCTTAGGTTTGTTCAAATCGCGTCTGCTGAAGTTGGGTAAGGCGTAACTCTTGTTCATTGATGGAGAAAAGCAGACTGAAGTACCCTTTCAATGGTTATCTCAGTTGTGCCGCTTTCCTTAAACAAAAATGATACCGGGAAAATTCGGATAATACAAACGCTGCCGGGCAATTGCCAAGAAATGAGAAACATAATAGCTAGAGATTCCTTTTATGAAACATAAATATTCAACTCAAAAGACAAAATGCATCACAACAACTGCTGATTATAAGCTCATTATTGCCTGAAGAGGCACGGAATAATAGGAGAGTTAAATTTCAAACTAAGCTTATTTAGCGTTGCTTCCAAACTAATCAGGTGCAACAGCTGAAACAAACACATTCATTTTTACATTAAGGGATAAAAATCCAGTGAAACTAAAACGTGAGAAGTGGATGATGTTATAATTTTGCAAAGTGGAAATCACACGATCAAAATAAGGGATACTAGTACGCATAAAGAAAGAAATCAACAAATAATGTAGTAAGTGAAAGTGAATGACTGGTAAATGAAGATAAGTGAGCTATGTGGAAATGGCAACATCGGCGTTAACGCACTTAGCAGGTGTTACGCTTCAATTCGCACTGGCATGTGCGCCTGCTACGATGACGAGGAGGGGAGGGCAGTGAAGGATGCTTGATAGAGAATAGTGGATTGAATGTTATGGGGATAGGATCTGGTGGGTGTGTGGATAGTGGTTAATAGGCGGATACCATTATAAGCACGGACGCTTCCATTTGTTTTTTTCATATAGCACAGGCGCAGTCGGAATCCTTGAACTATCTCATGATTTGGGGTGGCTTTCGTCTTAGTTGTTTCAATCGCGTTCAATGTCGCGCAGATAGGCATAGATGTCACACTTGCTCTATGCTCCCAATTTCTTTGGAGCCATTTTCGTCTGCGCGGTAGCTGTCAATTTTGCTCTACAACTGCTTTCAATGCTGCGTGGATAATTGCTGATCTTGGTTTTGGAGATAAATGCCTAGTTATAAAAGGAGCAGCCGTCGTCACGCTTCTTCAAAAACTAAGGAATGATTAAACGGTACTGAACCCAGTAGTTCACTAGACTTGCGGTTAGAGGTGGTAGTCCCACGCGAGTCAAACGGCATCTGCAGGCGCTGATGTAAGTGACAATGCATCTATTTTTAACGGTTACCAGTTCACTGAAAGTGCATCCGAGTTCTGGGAGACCCATGATTTCGTAGTCGCAATTATGCTAATGCTGAACTCGCAACATTTGATCTTCTTATCGTAGGTAGTATTTGTTCAGTTTTAAGCCAAACCCCCGATTTAAAGTGGGGTGCATTATTATGCTCTGATCCACTGGACTTAGTTCATAGCAGATCTTGTGACACAAGGTGTTATCTTTGCTTGCATCCCACAGTGTACTAAAAGCGCAAACATTCCTCCTTCCTTTTGGACGACAGCAATTTTATTCAGCATCCCATCCAGGCAAGTTTACTTGAATCACGTAGATAATGTTTTAAGCGGGTTATTAATCCTTCAGTTCTCGATGGTTTGCACCATGCACTTAGGAGGATATGCAATACGTTAAAAGCTAGATCACCAGTTGTAAGGGCGATTGATGATTAGCAGGAATTTTGTTCATTGTACTACTTTGCACACAATGCATTGAAAGCGTTCCTCGTCTCGAGTTACTCGTGTGAAGACTTTCTATTAGCCTGGAGGATTAAGCTCAGTTACAAGGCCAGCTTCCCAAAAATGCGCCTAGCTCTGCAAGATATTCACAAACTCTTCGAAGGAGGAACCTGGTTCTTGTTATCTGAAGATATGAGGCTGTCAATGATTAGTCTGAAGGATGTTATTTACTGTTCAACCAATCAACTTGGTCATGTGCTTAGCATTGGAGAATATTGTTGCCTGGACGGCTTCCATTTTGATAATCCTACAAGTGCATGCATCCATATCATAGATGCTGATAAGCAGTGTTTTAACGTCTTCATCCATCTTAAATACGGTGTGCTTCATATTTGCAAGGATGTTATATTATTTAGCATCATCCGTCAGCTTATTTGTTAGCAGCATCCACTTGCAACTATTCTGTGGCATTTTGACTGTACAAATGTCTTAGACTTGAGTTGGTCTCTCAAATGTAGATGCGTCAATTCTTCCAAAAGTCAATTTATGCATTTGTGACAGCTAAGTAAAAAGATGCGTTATTGTGGCTTCGGCGTTGTGCCATAATTTTTAACTTTTATTTGTGTTTACAGGCGTCGTCAAAATCTGAGTAGATGTAAAATTTGGTTAACATTGCACGCAGGCTGTAAAATCCAAAGTAGTAGTGTCACATTTAGTCGGTTACGATTCTTCAGATTAATCAGTGCGCACTTATAGATCAAAATCTATTCAACCCATCTAGCATGTCTAATACCCCTGCGGTCTTGTCAGTACAGCGCTAGTTGAGGGTCTGGAGTAACTATTATTCTAATGACAGCGGCTTCACTGACCGACATGTCGAGGACACTCAAACCGTCACACTCTACCTATGCGAATGTGTGTTGGAGAAAGCAGGTGCGACGACAATGTGAATCAGACCATTCACTGTTCCCATACGCTGGCATGTTTAAACCCGTCTCGATTGATGTGTTCATCATCCGCGGCTGGTGAATGGGTGACTGTGCTCACGGTGGTATCTCGCCTCCGTCTTCCCCTTTTTCCTCCCCTCGTATCTGCATCCTGCACCCCCACACTCGGCCACCATGTCTTGCCACCAAACCGCCATTAAAACCTGCCCAACCAACGTCGTCCTACGACTCCCGTCTGTATGCGCACGCGTAGTGTGAACATGGAACACGCCACAACACGTCCATTCATCCCATGGCAACGCATTGTTCACGCATGGGGTGTTCGCGGTCTGCTTCAGACAGCCAACGGTCTGTCTATCAAGGAGGGCTGAATAAGCCTTTATATAGATTAAGATTTCGAAAATTTCCGGTTAAAGTTCAGTCTGAGCCGAAAGTGTTAAAGGCTAATTTAGTGATTGCAAGCATCCAACTTCAAATGCCGTGGAAGTCTATTGAGGCTGTTTGAGGTCCTGCTGCCCCTATGCTTGTCATCGTGCAAGTGGCCCACGTACTCAGCTTTAAAACATGTGTTCTTGGGTTACGCTAGCTCATTTTGTGCACGAAATGGTCATCATTTATCAAGGATGGCACAGAACTGCGGCAGTGCCTGTGTGCAACAAGGTGCAGTGATGAAACAAGTTTCTTGTGAAAAAAAGCTGCCCACACTCGTGGACATCCGCACCAGCAGGAGACGTCAGCCTACTTGACAATTACACGTTTGAGCGTGCATAAGTCCATCAGTTAATGACAATTCCTCAAATATCGAGAGTCCTCCGAACCACACAGTGGTAATTCCTGAGAAGGTTTATTGGTTGGGTAAACTTTCCGATGCCCAGGGTCCGATTGGCATCCAGCATAACCCGCCGTAAAATTTTTCCATGGATGAATACATTCGTGCTAATGCTCACGGCAAGTTAAGTCCGAAATTCTTCCTTCATTTGGATTGCAAAGTGAAGGAAAGGGGAACCACCCTTATGACAAATCTGTCGTGCATATCAGGATCAGTCCCTGAGTAACACGCAAAGAGCTCATTCAGTTCAACAAGACCAAAACGCTCCTCCACCTTTCCCATTATATCCACCGTACAACTGCTCAATTATTCGGGTGCGTCTGCTATAACTTCATTACCTCCTCTATTGTGCTCAACTAAGAGGACATCACAACCGGGATGTTTAGAGAACCGAATTGATGCAATGAGTGTGGAACTGTCCCTTCTGTACATCACCCTACACACGCATTACGGTCTGGTTGTCGTCAGCTGGATCTTAATCGAGATCATATATCACCAGACAATTTGCGCTAATGAAATGTAGACCGCAGTTACCCGTTTTGCTGTTCCATATGAGGACAAACTCTGGTGGAAAATAACGCACATGCTATATCTAAGAGATCATATTTTAGGACGAATTTGTGAGTAAAAGTTGAAAATCGCAGAGGTCGTTCCTAGAGAAAAACATGACTTATCCAGGGCTCATTCAAGAGAAAGGACAAGGAAAACTATTGGAATAAAGCGTATGGGATCTACTCAATAATCTCTCCACTTCGAAAATGGTAAGTGCCTGTAGACAAAAGGCAAAGGTGGCACAGGCAAAAAGATGTGACCGAAGAACTTGGAGCTAGGTCGGCAAAATCTACTATATTTCATACGTTAAAAGGAGATAAAACGTGAAACTATTAATGAATTAATTAAAAGCTCTGGGACAGGAATAATGAAGCTAAGCTAATAATGCCTGCCAAACCAAACAACCGAAACGAAATGGCTGCCTCATCTTTGCATATTTCAAAAAAGGCGGAATTTCACATGAGCGAAGAAGATCCCAAAGGATCAAATGAAACAGTGTAAAAAAGGCGGTTCAGTAGAATCGTTGTAAAACTTGCCTTTTGAGAAAAATGGCCAACCTGCTTGACTTTGCACGTAGAAGTTGAGTCCGAAACGCTAAAACCCTAACGCTCCACCAAGAGCCTATTAATGGATTGATATTTACTCTTTACAAGCTAACAAAAGACAAGAGATCCCATTTCGCCAAGCAGCCGACTTTAAACCCTCTGCAAAAATGCCAGCTTTAACAAGAATGTCACAGAAGTGAATGAAATCAGCAAATCTGGTGCCATAAGCGAAGACCGATTAACAGGAGCTCGTCGACACTCGTTCATTGGAAGCCAAAGCTTGGCATCGGTTACGAAGCGAGAGAAACAGACAATTTTTGTGCCCAATCACCCTACCCATAAATACTCTAAAAATAAGGCATTACTTAATCAAAATCTTGCAAAAGATTAGGCATTGGCAAACCAAAAGCGCATGAAAGTAAAAAGAACGACGTTGAGAGCTTACCACACTTAATGTAAGAAGTTGTGCCTCTCATTAAAAACAGAGCTGGTGGCAGAGTGAGAAGAAGCAACAACGCAGAGGCCAGCCGTAAAAACACTACGCTTCACGCACGTGACGATGAGTTTCGTGGCTATTGTGATTGACACACTTCGATCTAATCATCCCTCATTGAGTCCAGCGACCCTGTGGATAGATGCTAAATGAGTTATAGATTCCCTGGTGATTAACAATGCAATTCGTAGAACAAACGTGGGTCGACAATAATCATCTCCATTATAGGTCCCGTGTTCCTGCGATTGAGCCCAAATTGATAGGTATGACTGCAATGATGAGTCGCGAGGCCACTTCGTCTGCGTCTGGTAGTTTTGATCAATCAACCGGCCGATACTGTTTTGCGTGACCCCTTATCTGAAGCCTAAATCTTATGCTACAGACAATATACTTAGTCAAACGATTTGTTATATGCCGCACTTGGTAGAAAAGCGGCTTTGAGGCATGACAAATTGTGCTGACAAAGTTCGGCAATGACGTGACCCACTTCAATTCAACGTCGGTGGGTGCCTAGTGTGAGCCAGCTAGCCATCCAGCATTGCTACACCTCATTGTCGACAGAACTCGCATTCTTAGAGGCACAGTAATAGACACCTGTCTCCCTCTCTTGACTTTAGTCGGTGCAAGGCCTAGCAAATTGAGTAATCTATCAAAATGGAATTGATGTTTCCAACTCCTCCCAGTGAGCTTTATATCCGGCTGACAAATGCGCTTCTCTCTAGCATCTTAGCCATTTAGAGTGCTGCATCTCCCATTATTTAAGTGACTTCTGTGAGCACTGCAAGCAGGTCCGTCTGGACCAGTCTCATATATCTTCCGTATGCTGCCCAAACTGACCCCACACATTCCGCAAGTAAAAGATTGGTCGGAGAACTAGACCGATAGTTGAAAAAGTAGACAGACAAGTAGGCAGATAGGTTGGCAGATAGAGAAATTGAGATATAGAGAGTGGCAAAAGGATCATTAGACAGCCAAGACGGGCTTCACCTCTTCACCCAGCCTCCGCCTTCAAACCTCCACTAGGTGGCAAATCAATTTAATAAACAAAGAACAGGAAAGCAAATATGTAATGGAAGAACTTTAATGCTCTGCAAATAACTCCTCCCTACACTTGACTGTCGTGTCAAGGTCATGCACCGCAAAAGCACTCGTGCGACAGTAACAGCCAATCGATATCACGAGGCTAGGGTGCAGACTGGGCCAGACTGGGTCTCTGCCATTGTCGCCGTGGCGCTTGCCAGCTAAACATCAGACGCCACATTATAAACGGACTGCAAAAGACGCTCAATATCGTCAGGTGTTAGAACATGCAGTTGGAGCCCGTATGCAATAAGCCCTGGACATGTCGATGACAGCGGCATCCCCTATCCCTTCCCTGACACCTAAGGTCACCTATAGCTCCGCTGCGTTTGCTACGCGCATGACAGCAATCAACGACAATGGATATTACGTGTAAGAGACCAGGCGCGCGTGTGCGTGTGTGCTCAAAGCAGCAGAACATATGCAGTGCACAAAGCTAAACATAATAAGACATTCCATTTATTTCGACTGTGAGAAACTTCCAACCTATGCGTTATTAGTAGCAACAATGTATTCGAAGTGAAGCAATGCTCTCCAAAAACACTCGCCACAAGGCGCAAGGAGGCGTTAATTTTAACATCTCTGACAGCCAGATGTTCTGACTAAGATGGAGCGATTTCAACAAGTTCTCCCACATCAAGCAGGATCGTACAACTGTTCCAACGCCACATCCTATATCGCTAAGGCAAAACGGATGGAGACAAGTAGACAAGTAGGTCCATAGACAGTGAATTACACATATTACCTCACCTTCGCCTGCCTATCCAACAAAACCCCACCAACCAAACAACCAAATCAACAGATAAGTGAAAAGAGCTCAAGTAAATAAACAGATGAAGCTTAACGCTTGTCAAATCACACCAATCTGTGTCTTGAGGGACGTCCACCGACTACTGGCCATCAAGAATATTGACGTGGCTAACCTGCACTTTTGTCTGTCCCCACACTAACTGTCAGTCAACTATTAGCCCCAAAGCAAAGCAGTTAAAGCCAACGCTAATTACCATTACGTCTGAGGAAGGGTGAGGAGGAAGATCACGTCGAGACTGCTGCATTGCTACAGGAGAAGTGAACAAGCCAAGATAATTAGTGGGTCGTCTTCAAAGTCATCATCGAGACATTACGTTTCCCATAAATACTTCGTTCATCAGCAATTCGGAGGCAGACATCCTTGGATGCTTCCTCTGATAATAATAAGTGTGCATAGTTTGGTGGCTTAGACAGGGCACAATAAACAGTCGATTTCACTCAATGTCGCCTCTTCTGCCCTGCCCTTCCTCTCGTTTACAAATAAACTAGCATCAGCAGAAGGGACCAACGCAATTGCCTAGTAATAAACATAATCTGAGTGCACCTAAAATGCGCACAAACCTACGAGATAGTCCCATTAAATTCGCAAAACAACAAGAAGTAAACCAGCAGCAAGCTTTCAAGTCACAATGAGTTTCAGTAGAATACGCCCATTTAATACAGAAGTATTCAGCATCTATGCTACCGTCCCGACTTGGAAAGAAGTACACTTATTTAAAAGCAATGCCTGCAGTCTGTTGCAGAAGCTCACGCGTAGTATGACGCAAATCAATCTCTCTTACCTAGCAGCATCCAGCACACTCAATCCAGTAACAACAAATTTAACACACTTTGCAATAACCATAAACAACTCCTCTCAATCATACTTCTCAAAGAGCACATGCATATTCATTGCATCCCGCTAAACACAACCTCCCCCATTTAGGCCTCTATGACAATGCAAGTGATCGCCGAACATACACCATATACCCATCCAACCGGAAAAAAAAACAAAAAAATGCGCAAAAGTCAGAACTGCCAATACTTCGTGATGGCAGCAAACAAGTAAAACATGGGGAAAATAAAATAGCAAGGGGGGGCACAGCGACTTCGGCTTAATGCAAAAGATTACACTTCGCAGTCAGGCGTCACACCTCATCAAGGTAAATAAACAGCAAGTAAACAGTATGTACAAGTGGAACTTTACGGACGTGCGTAAAAATGCGCATTTACACGCACCTATGAATTGGCAAGTTCCTTCCTCCATCATCTATCCACAATCTTCACACTCATTGACTTGGCCCCTTTTGCCCACCGCGTCACAGCGCAGGAGTCACGACACGGCACCGCTTGCACCCTACTTTGCAGACTTCCAACACTTTCGGCAAAAATCCATCAGCGAACGCTGATTGCCAAAACGACATTCAGTGGTAGAACAGCCTTAATGAAACACCTGTCCTTTGCAATCCGAGGAAATATTACTAATATGCCGCCTCACTCGCTCAGTCATCTCCATTTCTCGCAGCAGAATTCCATATTCGCATCCATCCGTCACCGGCGCCAACAAATATTCCATCCGAAAAACATCCTCGTATCAGCAGGAACAGGCTGAGTATTCGAGAAGCAATGTCGATCAAACCGACGGACAGACATTTAGTGTGACGATCGCGTAGAATGCACGTTGAAGTCTCGTTCGTAGCAGAATTTTCACGACCTTGGCTTGGGCTTATTCAGATCGCGCCTGCTGAAGCTGAAGGCGACGACATTCTGCTCATAAATGGAGAAACAGTACTCAAACACCCTTTCGGAGGGCACCTCAACCGAATCCGCGGCCAATGAGCACGGCCGATTCTACTAATATGGTTATTGCAGCAATTTGAATAATGCGGCTGCCACATTGCATTTGTGAAAACTTCGGGAGAAGGATTAACAACGGATTCATTAGAACACAACATTGGTCATGCCATTTCCATTCGTACCACCACAAATTGGAGAGCAGTAGAAAGGTCAAACCTCAAATTTGACAATTTTCCTGTAATCCCTCCGAGCTTATTAGACGCACCACCACAGACAGATACGTCGTTGTCATCCTTAAGATCAGACCATCTTTGACGCCCATTGAGTTTTAGAATTCGACAGTTCTTTTCAACCCGAGGCCAACAGATCCTACTTTGCCAAAATACCGCAACGTACCCATCATGCCGACAGACAGCATACATAATACAGCCAATAACCTTGAAACTGTTGAAGGAGAGCAAAGCCGTTCGATCAAATACCTCAATGCTCCTAAAAACACACAAATACACAAAAAAATTAATCAAAAAGCCCATGAAAGTGCATGAAAATTACAACTTATCCATCGTTAAACGCAGATGTATAGAATAATCTGTATATATCCATAAAATATTTGCCGACAATTAAATAAGGAATCAAACATTGCGCAAACTTAAAAGTTACCATTTTAGAACAAAAAATATGTTCTAACATCATGCAATACAAGTGAGGATTGAGGCGCTACCCTTGAGCAGGCTAGCGAATTCGCTACAGGTCGAAAGTAGTATAGTGGCATCTGTCATCTCCGATGAATTAATCACTCGTCACACACGAAGTTCTAAGTTCCTTCCCACCTTTCGCACTAAGAGTGCATTTAAGGCGACGTAAAGTTACCCGATGAATAAAGATAAGGCGCGTTTGCCACTTAGCTCCTTGTCTTCTGTCTTATAATCCTTTGAACGAATAGATCAGAGCTAAAGCATTTCAGTGCGAACATGGGGTGGACAGGTCACTAACTCCTCTCGGCTCCGAGAAATTCTGACGTAACCTCCATCACGAGATTTACAATGGCTGCCTCATGGTCTCCCAGTGATCCGTTCCAACAACCAAGGTACTGCAATAGTTTCTCGTCTCATTAGCACACAACTTAGGTACTACCCTTGTTGAGTGTTTCAATCTGCAGAACGCATTGCCTTTGTTCACTAAATAGGTCGGTGGGGATACCTCTGCTGAAGTCTCCACCCTTTCACTGTTTGATTGATACTCAAAATATTGCCAAGATAACCTTCTACTTAAGCGTTCTTAGCAGTGATGATGAAATCGAATTGAAGCAATACCGACCGAAAGCACCCGCCATAAAGAGAGTAAGGCAGGAAGGTGTCAGTTTTAGCACCCCCAAGAATCGGATGGTTCTGTAGAAGGTGTGCAGATCTTGTCCAACCCACGCACACAAGACGGAGAAAACGGTCCAACGCAACATCTTGTGCTGCTGTTGCAGTGAAGCAGTAAAGGAAGGAGGTAGTAAGTTTGACAGACAGAACGGAAGACCATCAAGCATCCGGTGAACAGAAAACTCAATGTCCATGCAAGTAGCTCCACAGAAGGAAAAGTTAGCAATTCTTTCTCCTTTGCCTGCTCATTTACTCAAGCCCCTACTAACTGAATAGCCAAATAAATAAATAAGTTCATTAGTCTTAATGCTTGCTAACGCACAAGAATGCAGGCGGGCTCAAACTCACATCTGATCTGTCCCTACGACTCGTCAATCTACTGGCCCTATGGCAAGACTACTACTTTTACTAAGGGAACGCGGAGGACCACACAGAGGCCACCACATCACTGTGGTTACAGGGATAGGCACTCCGAGATGACTAGTGTATTTCCTCCAAGGTAGTCAACACAGCACCGCATATTCACTAGGCGTCTCAGTTATGGGAACTTCGGAAGCAATCATCCCAAGAAGCCTCATATGATGACGAAAATTGTGTAGTTCCTTATTCGGATAAAAGCATCAAAGTCAGATTCTAGCAATGTAGAGTCCTTCACATTCTCTCTGTTCTCAGCTTCATAAACACAAACAATGACTGCCGAATGAACCGAAAAAAAATGTCTAATGGTTTCCTATAATTTACTCGGGTCTAAAATACTACACAGATTTCGGGAAATATATGACATTCTCAAAATTTGGAAGACATTAGGAGGAAGCAGAGCAGTGGCAACTTTCCTAGCCAAGAAAGTATTTGCTGGAGCATGCCTACTTGGTGCAAAATGGCTTAGAAAGAGGAGCATTTATTTGGAGGTAGAAGTTACATTCCGCTGCAGATAGTTACAGGAGTTATGACGCCGATCAATGCACCACACTTATCAACGCTCAATACGCTTCATCGGCTGACAGTAGCGTCAGAACATTAAGGTGAGCACTCCGACAACTTCTCCCTATTGTGTTAATTAAAAATCATGGGAACGTATGCACTCAAACTAAAAAAGAAACAAGTGACACGGTTAATTCTAAAAATGGGTAATTTCAGTCAGTAGCGTGAATGGATGTCAATGCGTACAGATGCTGGACCTGCTGATAATTAATGGATAGCAGTAGTATCATAAACGCCCGCTCAAGAGCTGCACAAACGAGTGGACCAAACAGGAAATTGGAAAGCACGGAATAACTCTAACAAAGGCACAGTTATCCACAAGTCGCCCAAATGAGATTCCTATTCAATCGGCAGTGCCTGCCGCAGATGCAGAAGACTACACTTGGTGATCAGAAAGCATGCTTAATCAAACTAGATAAATGAAAAATGCAACATATAACGTAATGCAAACTGATGGAAGCATGATTAGGCATGCTTGCAATCTGACGAGTGCCTTCCTCGGCATACCCGAACTCTCAACCCGCTCTCACGACTGATGCTTCCTGTCTACAAAGTCATAAAACTGAAAATTGCTGCATCAAGCCACATTCAGCTGACTTCCAGCAATTCCACTGAAGAGAGCATGAAGCTGGTATACTGCGTCGAGTGTGCTCTCGTCCTCGTTTACAGTTGCAAAGTTCAAGGCTCCAGTCCAAGAGGTTCCAAACCGAAAACCGCCTCCGTCCCTGTGGAAGCGAAATCAAATGTAAGGAAGCAATCTTAATCATAGTGAGGCTCTGCGATAAACTTACCAATCGAATCAGCCGAGTGACACCTAGTTGAAGGGAAATTAAGCTGCACATCGACATCCAGTTCCCAGAAGAATCTTTATCACCTTGGCATGTGTTTGCTCAAATCATACCTGCTGATTCTGCAGATGAGACTTATCGGTCCTCCGACGGAAAAGAGCGTGCCTAACTTCCTTTTTTGAAGATGCTACAACTGCACCCACGCTGAACCCCATAGAAACAATAGATCTTACCTTAATGGATGGTAGAACAACTTGTATGGTATAACTGGCATGACGGAATTGTGGGAAGACATGAAGAGGAAAGACAATGGTGGCTTCTGTCTCTAAACACTATCATCGAGGACGCCAGACATCGAGAAACATCAAAGCCATTCACAAAATGAAAATTGTTCTTATCTGAGCAGCGCACGAAAAAAAGAAAATTTCAATATCAGATTTTGTTCCCTTCAGTTAGCACCGACGCATATCTATTATAAAATGAGAAGCTTACACATTCAGATTCATCTCCGATTCCGCATACTTCTTCCTGCTTTTATTACCAGATATAATCTCTCCGTCTGGGATTCCGCCTTCATAACTACAGACAAAACACATTCATGCAGCAATGACCTTGAAGTTGACAAATCAACTATTTTAAAAGGGGATAAAATAATTTCATAAAGATCTATTCGAGGAAAAATCTGCATGAGCTTTTAAGTTTTCGCACATAAATTTTTTACAAGTAGCTGCACATAGGTTTGGAGCCAATTTCAGGGTGCAATTTTACACTTTCATTCAAGAAGAAAAGAATGCATTCAGGGTAAGCTGGTTACTTGCTTAATAGCAATGCACAATAATAAATGCGTAAGCGAAAAATCTAAGCTATTGGTTGTCATGAAAAGATAGGGATCTCAGGAAGAATATCTATATTTGGCCTATAGGAAGGGACTAAGATTTCTAGCGCGTTTTATGGGTTATCCTGGTGAGCAGATGCAAAACGATTAACCAAATTCTCGTAGTAGGGACCGAGACTTAATCATCCTCTCACGTCAGCTATCGCAGCGTGTGCAAAGTTAAAATAAATACTCCCACAAGAATACCATGCCGCTCATCCTATTTTTCGGCAGCTTTAGGGGTAAATCACCACACCGTCACTTATACATCATGACTATCGAATTTGAATTAGAAATACGTTTAATTTGAAAGCTGGACTCAAAGGCGAAAGAAATTTCGCTCAACACTGTGCGTGCCCTACGGCTAGACGCAGCATCTTATGCCTAGAGTCAGATTCACAAAACGGAGTATGGGATCAAATGCAATTCCATCAAGGTAGGGCATTGCGTATGTATGCCAGTCTTTCTCCGTTGCAGTTTTCAGTCATCCCTTCTTTGAATTTTGCAACAATGCGTTTGATTCCAACTGCCTTGAAGTCACAATTTTCTTCAAACAATGGTGTAGCGTCCCGAGGCTCCCTTAAAGGCAAAAGAAGGCAGAATGCTAAGGTGGAATATATATATTCACGGACAGAGGGGAAAAGACTGCTGGCATGGCCCAGAGGCCAGCCCACGCAGCTAGGGCAATACGGCCACCTCTGTGACCTTGACAGAAACCGGTAGTTCTAACAAACAAAGTACTACAAATGGAGTACATTGATCACTGTTTCTCTAAATTACTTTTACTCCTCTCATAATTGTTCTATCTCCTTTAAGGCAGTCTCCATCACCCCGTATATCTCGCCTTCTATTTTAATTGTTTATGTACCTTATCAACCATATTTATAGCGTCTGTAATACTTTGTCTATTTAAACTACCGGTTCCGGTCAGGGTCACAGAGGTGGCCATATTGTCCCAGCTGCGTAGGCTAGCCTACAAGCCACGGCAGCAGCTCATTCCCCTCTCTTTGTTGAATATGCATATCCTGCCCTAAAGTTTTGCTTCCTTTTGCCTTCAAGGGAGCCTCGGGGCGTTACAACGTCTGTCATCGTCATCCACTCGCCCCCATAAAACTGCTCCACTTCTCCTTTCTCATGGCTCATTCTCAAATAAACCAACCATGCATCTTTGTCCACTTATGCCGCGCAAGTTCGTCTCCTCTCTTACTTATTTCCCAAATATGGCACCTTTTCCTTGCTAGCATAGCATTGCTCCTGACAATTGTAGTAGTAAACTTAAGCCTGTGCACACGCCTTCTTAGAATGTAATACATTGGTGCTGGTGGTAACGTGACATCAGAATCGTGGGATAGAATAGTTAGGTTATAGGTACCCAAAGCTAAACACGTTAGAGTGACAGCAAACAAGGTCAATCCGAAATGACGAGATGCAAAAAGGAAGTCAGCAGTGTGGGAAGGAATTCCTTCGTCTTTAGTGGCAACTGGCATTAGGAGTCGATCATTGCGGCACACATCCGGCCCAGCACCTAAAATAACGCAAATGCCATCGTAAACATAAGGATACCATAAATATGATCGACAGAAGACGACTTATTTTTCGTCAACATCCGTGGCATTCCCGGGAGGCTGTAAAATCGTCTGGGATGCGCAAAACTCAGGTTTAATGAAAATAAGGTATTCGCATATCAAATGTCTTATTAAGCTATTATCAACCTAAAAGCGCTGGTGCGACTTTGGCTTTTGATTGATACTGGATGGTTGAAACAAGTTCATGCAAAATCTCTGATATGCGATGCCTGACAGACAACATTAACATTGAGCTAAGTCTGCAAGTCGCGTGGTGTGGCTCTGCGTTCAAGACAATTACAGTTCCTACCACGTCTACACAGTCTTGCGAAACTTTATTCCGTTTGCAATATTCATTGCTAGAGCTGTGCATACAGAAAACGTACCGCTCCTCTTTCTTTTCAATTTCGAGTCCTTTCGTGCTTAATCACTGCTATAAGTCGATTCGTAAGTCCATCCATATTCAGAGTAACTGTCCTCTTCATCGGAAGAGGTCCAATCCACTTCTGCATCATTGCTAGAACTGTGTGGAAAAGTAAACACTTAGAGGTCAGTAATGCACTTTTCTCAAAAAGTTCAGATTTTTTGGGAGAGATGAGGCCACTCAATGCCGTCAAATCAACTGGAACGTGCATAAACCTGAGTTCCTACTATGCAAGTACTACCAGCCTGGCAGCGTTTCTCCGGTCCCGATCTAAGGGTAATGCCGGATGCCAATATGCCATGACTCAATTCCTAATTAGTAGCATTTGGCACTCTACACTCCTCAAATACAACCAGAATAACGAGATGCTTTGCTTTGCCTTGGTTTCTTGCACTCTCAAACCCTTTGAGAATGGGTTTAATACTCATTGTCTGTCAAGTTGGTTAGAGAACATGCGTTTCAAGTCGCACTCTTACAAGCTTCCCGCCACATACAGTTCCAACATTCAGTTTGTAGCATTTGCAACTACGATAGTGCAGCTTAACCATGGGAACGCAAGACTCACTTGTACCCGATTTCTTCGTCGGATGCCGAATCTGTCGAGGAGTTGCTTCGAACCCAAAATCGGTCTTCAGAATCGGAGTCATGGAAGGCACCGTCCCGGAAAAAGATATCACCCACTTGATATGTGTCATTGGAACTGTGTGAAGAATTGGGCACTTTAAGTGATATTTTTCTATTTCGATAGGCTGTACAAACCATACGAGGTGGTGGTGTTACGAGAAACCACCAGATCAACTGATGACGCATACACTGAATTCAATAAAACAATATTTAATGTATCGTCAAATTAAGCCAATGCCAGCAGTTGAAAGATCTTAAAATCCAGAAGATTATGGTACTAAAAACGGGCACCAAATGCAATTCTATTGAGGATTGGAAAAATACAGCTTTCGAAAATCCCAACAATGTCGTGAGTAAAGTGTGCACTGCTCTTCACCTGCAGTTCTTTGATAATATGCATGGCACTCAACGCATGCTGAGTTAAGTTTGGAGCAAGTGTATCAAGACAGTTGCCCAAAACTTCAAGCACTCGTAAACTCCTGTCATACTTTTTACTAATTTACTTGCCACCGTGCCCACGTAGCGGAGTGGTGCGTATGCATTACTCACCTCTTCTTGTGATAGCACTTGGATTTTAAGTCTATCAGATGGCTACTCTGAACCGAATTGCGGATCCCATACACTGGGCGAAATGGGCATCGGGTTGTGCAAAAGTAGGCTGATGATGCTAGCCATTTATCCTTTATTGAACTACACAATCACTCAAAGAGCTGAGAAACAAAGCCGTCAAATCTATTAATGTGTGCATTTACAAGGCGTAGACAAACTTGTAACTTGGTTGATTTCTGTACCAGAAACAAGCTGCATACGCCACTCCAGTGACGATATAAAGAATATAGTAAAGGACCAATCTCATTAACGCGTGAAAATAATATGTAGTTTGCATCATCTTCCTCTTACTCTTCTCACTTATTGGGGGACAGGTGTGTTTTCCAACGTTTGTTTAACTTAATTAGAGAAAATTGGCACCATGTCACACTCTTGCAGCACCACAATCGCACACTTAATCAGCCTAATTTATTTGTCATTGCATTCCTGTCACAAGAATTAGTGCGCGACACTCACTGGTGCTTGCATGCGCATTTAGGTTCTAGACTTTCTCGGTAGTTGCTCTTAGTCCATAGCACAAAAGGCGTCATCTTGAGTAGAGCTGGTACCCACTTTGGTTTTGTTATTGGAGCTGCTCGCTAATGCCAAGCATTCATCCTCCATTGGATCATGGAAATTACATGAAGCGGTGAGGATACGAAATTCGTCAAATCTACTAAAATATGCAAGCACGAGCATTACCACCCTAGTCTAGCTAATTTGATACTCGCAGCACTGGCAAGGCTTCAACCCTTACCACAAAATTACAACTGGACACCAGGCACCACATGCGAATCTCAAAAAAGACACTCTTGAGCAATATTCCACAGCAATCCATCAATGCAAGCTGCCGAATGTTTGAAAGACGCAAAGTGATGAGTGCATACGTACCCTTGTTCCCAACCATTCGGCAGTGATACGCGAACTGTTACATTCTTAAGGCGGATAGGAGTCGCTAACATTGCCATTTGAGGCGACACTGCATTGGAGAAATCAACGAAGGCTTTGCGCGCGGGCTGGTCTATCCTCACGTTTTTAATTGCACCAAATTGACTAAAGAGCTCCTGGATGTCCTTCTTACTGGTATTGTGCGGAATTCCGTGAACAACCAGCTGATGTTCAATTCTGACGTCATTTGTACTTGCTGTCTTTCTGCTAATTAGCAAATGAATTAATTGGATTCACTGGAAAAGCTCAAAATATGCAGCAGTGACCTACCTTGAGCTCCGCAAATATGCTGGTTGCACGACGATTCTTCTTCCGTTTAGTTGATGAGGACGGGACTCCAAAGCAGCCTTCACTTCTTGCGGTGTGCTCATTTTCACGAAGGCAATGCCTCGCGGTCTCCCACTCTCACGCTCACGAATCAGATTTACACTTGTAACATTGCCGTAGCGAGAGAAGAGCCCCTTCAAGTCCTGCTGCGTGGTGCAGTGGCTCAGATTACAAACGAAGAGGCGCAGCAAATCCACTTTACGCCTGGCACCGATGCCAGAAGCCTTTCTTTTACTCCCTACTTCCTTGTCCTCATCCTTAAAATACATTGTTACTGCACCACAAGTAAATATGAATATTTAGTGGATATCTTATATCGCTCTACCTGGAAATAAATCCACGAATCCTCCACTATATCTGTTGGAAACCATGTTCTAGTTGGCGGACTAGTCCAACATATTTCAACCACTCTGCCACATACATCAAGGATTGTACATTAGAATAATTCATGTTTTTTACTTAATGTAACTACATAGTGTAGAGTTGGTAAAAAGAAGTCCCCTTAGGGTTCAGCTTGATGTATCCGAATTCTCTAACTCATCGGCTAACAATTATGACCATCTACAGACTCACATTTACGCATTTAATAGCAAAGGAAGACGCTTCATACTGCGTGCTCTAGTTCAACCTCTTCAATATTCTCCCTCCTTTCTGTACTCTTGCTATGTGATACGAGTGGAATGAGTTATTAATTTGGACACCAGGACTTATTTGAGGAGCAATGCGACCTCAAAGAGGCTCTTCAAAGACCGACCCACTTAACAAAGCAGGAACCACTCAACTTTCTGCCCTCGTCAAGAAGGATCTTACATGCGCGTGACCATCACAGGCAAAATCCAGGTATTCTTGAGTTGCGTTAAACCCTAGCTTATTCAACTCTCCTAACGAATACCTTTCTACTGCATGATTTTATAGTCATCGACTCTGCCTACATCGATACCCATGCTGTGGTCTGCTGACCCTCTCACACATGTCATACGAACCGCAGGAGGCCTCAAACTATGTTTAGTAGAGGAGAGCAACTACCATGCTGCGTGTGCATTTAATCTCTAAATCTGCGCCGAAAAGAGAAGTGATGGCAAAGAACTAGCCAGTTGAACTGTAGCTTTCAATTCTGCCTCAGCTTCTGCCCTTCTACTATCTATTTGTCGTTTCTTCTGTTTCAGCATCGGATACAGACATAGCTGTGCCCCAATACTAAATTTGAGGGGGTGTTTTGTCGCGTCATTTTCCGTAATGCAATGAACGCAAGACCCTGCCAGCAGAAGTGGTCATTTGGACTGCAGGCATCACTTGTTCTTTTCGACACAGAAGAAAGTGTTATGCGATTTCGCTGTCTGTCTCACAGGATGCTGCCGTTTCTCATCAAATCTGACAATTTCAACTTAAGGTGGGACTCACAGAGGTTAATGTGAGGCTACCACTCTTCATCTATGGAGAAGACAGCAATCATACCCAAAGCAACACTTTCAAAGTCCTCTATTTCTAGTGAGAATGCAAAAGCGTTCATCATTACAACTTTGAAGATAAATACAGACTATCTACTACTTATTTCTCGTAAGCCGCTCTTCCACTCTTAATCATTTTGCCACATAAAAAATTCGATTCCCCAGACCCCATTCCTACCAAAAACTGTTCTCGGCCCCTAGTCCCTTCTACATGCTAGTAACTTCATATACGATTTTTGTGCTAAATTCTTCCGGTCCGATGCTTCTACCTGCAAGTTCAACATGCGTTTTGCAGGCATTATTTATGCCCCTTCAATCTTGAGGTATTTAGTGGCAGTTTACTTGCTCGTCGCTGATACCGACATATGCGTCCGAACAAAATCTCTCAGATGATTCTTCCATCCATCTATATGGATGGAAAAATAACCAATTAAAAATTGCTGATTTTCCATTTTAATGGCATAGAAAGTGTTGCCAATCAATGCTACCTCTTCCACATATTAGCGGTGCCACAATAATAGTCATATATTGCACAAATAACTCACAAGTTTAAGTAAATCCACAAAAGAGATTAGCGCCCGTTGAATACGTTGATCCTTCGCACCCCCTCGGACCTACTGTCGGTGCGTCATCGCCTATTCAATCATGATGGCAGCTTTTACGATTTCTATTTGTCGGATTTATAAATGCTTAACCAATTATCATGTGGTTTTAGTCACATCTCCATATCGCGCACGCTGCACCCAGTGATTTAGGCATTGATTAGTAAGCCTCTTGCATCAACCACTTGAATCACAGCTGCTTCTTTCATATGTGGCAACGACTTTGATGCCACTTATTGATATCCTGTTTAGAAATAATTGCCAAGGGCAATGTATCACCTGCAGCTCCGGTAACAGCGTATACTAGCTGCTTACATTCCCGGTGGATTATAGCTAATGGGGGAGTAAATGCGTATGCTCTGAGGTCTAATAGGAAGTCTTGATAAACGCAATCGGTTCATGAGTTGGGAATCCCTAAATTGTAACAAATTACAGCCAATTTTTCGCACTTTATGTAAGGCTAGCAAGGACTAAGGGAACGTAACATTTGGGCACTCATACCGACTCGTTCTGCAGAA
Source organism: Taenia hydatigena (assembly GCA_036345935.2). Taxonomy (NCBI): domain Eukaryota; kingdom Metazoa; phylum Platyhelminthes; class Cestoda; order Cyclophyllidea; family Taeniidae; genus Taenia; species Taenia hydatigena. The sequence continues at coordinate 3,780,670 of JADWOT020000007.1, forward strand.
AAAAATAAAGCGCAGTTACTACACGACGTCACACAAGCACCAGCTTGTTCTTTGACATACACTATCTTTTCTTAACTCCTGACAACTTGATATGGCACCACTTTGTATTTTTTTACATGAAATCGACCTTAATGTGCATCTGCATCGACAAATCACTGCACGTGTGCATTGAGCATTTATGTTAACAGCACAGCGAGCAGGAATCTGACATAATTGGACATCGTGTTTAGGCAAATACTTTATTTCCTTTGTCACATTCGAGCACATTTGATTTCTCACACAAGATATTGGACATTGCATAGACTCTGAGTGCAAGCATTGTCTAGATATTTTGTTCCAAGCCTTTATTGACTCTCTATCTAAGGGGGCTATCGGTTTGGTTTCGTAAGGCATATTCGATCAAAATCCTGTAGTGTCAATCATGCTGATGGTCCTGCTAGGTTTGCTTTATGGAAGTGCACGCTTTTTCATCCAAGTGTTAATAAAAATGCTTCTTCACATCTTAAATGAAGCATTGCGGGAAAATTTAAAGCCTTATAATTGGTCAAGCAGTACATTCAAGCCTATACAGAGGCCAAAAGCGACTTGCTGGTATTTTTATAGACGTGGCAAAAGATGCAATAGTACAATCCTTAAAACTTAAGACGAACTATCTTTTGCGCTACTCATAGGTAACGAAAACAGTAATTTTCAGGAAAACATGGGGTAAAGGAGGTCAATGACCAAAAACCGACTCCCGCAACAGAGAGTAGCTCTTGTATCAATACCGGCACTGCCATCACTAACGTTTTAACTACCGGATAATGATAATGACACCGAACTACCTAAGCAATGGCAAATGTGAATCATTTATAGTAGCTAATCGGATCTCTCGAGATTGAACTCCAAGCATCCAAAGAGTTCATTGCTTATGAATTTTACACGACTGGATACTTTCCTTACAAGGGCCAGGAGGGATTTCCTCACTGCCACCAAAGCATTCCCAGTTTTATTAGTAATGTTTCACAACGTCAATATTAGATCAGTAAAAGAGGGTATAAATGGGATCTACTAAGTGGCCTTCATTTACCAATGTATCATCAGTGGGATCATTTCCATGCCTGCAAACAGTTAGTCCATCCTCCTTAGGACTCCTCATTTTTGGTGCTGGAGATAATGAGATCTTGTGAACTACAGCCCAGTCACGGTGCGCATAACTGAGACGTTAAACCAGAGACAAATGAGGCCTTTTTAAACCTCAAAGTAGGCGAAGCACGATGCTATCCGCAAATGTAAGTTGCTTGCACCTTTCAAAAGATTCTACTGTCGTTTACTTTATATGGAACAAAGAATTCTTAGCAGAGTCTGGACTGTCGAGCCTATTTTGTGGTGGATCGACAACAGCGTGAAACAAAGAAATTCACTAAAGTTAAATCTTTGATTTTCTGTGAAATCCCTTAATGTCTAGTTAAGTGCATGGCTGCAATCGCATGGAAGCAAATCGCAAACCTTATTCACAACAGCTCAAGCAAGCTATTGCGTTCTTCTTAATCCATCGAGCAAGCGATGCCCTGAGTTGTGACGTTTGCGTTCATGAACTTTACCCCTTGTTTTCCTTCCTTATGCTGACATGCATGCATCTGCATAAATTTAATCTTGTGTAGGTCATTAGTCACCATTATATTTTCCGTGTAATTACTTGAGCTGTGGGATCCATTGACTTCCTTACTGGAAATTTGTGGGTGAGAACAACGTGATTTATGTGGGCAAAGTTGCGAAGCGGAGATCGGATGTTTTCTAGGCTGCGCAAAACTCGATGAATGGAGCATCCGGTCTGTGGTTGCTGCTTTTACAGCATTGTGATGACAAACCTGGAATCCTAACTAACGAGGAGGCGTAGACAACTCTCGAAACGAGGTTGGGGGTTAGGTTATATTTTGGTTGTTTGTTTCACTATGTGTCGCCCTCACAGGCACTTAGGGTCCCGCCTTGACAATTTTATTGGGTGACACGGCCTGTGGCCCATATCATTAGCCCTCAGACTTCTCAAAGTCGCTAACGACTAAAGTCAATCCTTTGAGGGATTAGGCCTCTACAGCTCCAAGCTGATAAACCTAAGTAAACAAGTTGGTTTTGGAATCACACAGGTTAAGGTTGATACCTCCGGAGGCGTAGGTCTACCACGCGTCAGATAAGCTTAAAGCAAAATATTACGGCCATAGAATAATCCCGCTTGGTGCATTTGCTTAACAAATGCAATTTTCCAACGAAGCCAACAATTCCTTATGGGTGAGAACTTTGCTTCCCTGAGCTTTTAGGAGCTACGACCCCTCACGCATGCTTGCAGGAATGGCGAGAAAATTTATTACCACTTTCCATTACATGTAGGCCAGAGAACGCCTTTTTCCATGCTAACATGTAAAGTGGCGTAGTTGCTGATTTTTCCCAAAAGTTCACAGCGCCCCTTAAAGCCTATTGAAAAATCAAATTACCTTCCACCCTCGATGTCATTTGCAGTTAGCGCTGAATTTTTACGACGTAAGCCTTTGATGTGAGTGCTGCCTAAGAAAATGCTGAAGAGCCATTAGACCGCTTAGTAGAAATGCCTTAGTTATAAAATGTGCATCCTTAGGTATTATGTTTCAGAAATGCAGCAGTCATTGAATGGACATTAAATTTGGTAGCTTATGCGACTTGTAGTGAAAGGTCCCGGTCCCATGCGAGTCAAACGGCATCAGTAGATTTCGTCATAAATGGCGATAGGTCTATTCTTGAAGGTTTGCCAAGGTAATGAATGCTCACTCGGGACCGGAAATGCCCATGAGGCTTCAAATGCACTTGGACAAATTTTACATCCCCATGATTGAACTTCCCGCTGTAAGCGGCATCCAGCTAGCCTCAAGCACAATCCCCTAACTAACGATGGGTGCAAGATCACGCTCCAATCCAATGGTCTTAGCTGACAGCAGACCCTCTGACGAAAAGCTAGTGAATTGGCTTGTACTCTATGTACGTCTAAAACTCTGAGCAGTTCCGTTGATGGCGCAAGCATATTTCCTTTTTTAAAAGGAGGACATATTTGGCTAACATTCCTCCTAGATAGTCTACTCAGATTTTACCTAAAATAGCTCGCATTAAGCACATAAGGATTGACGTTAACAAAGCTAATATATTTTATCGATGCGTGTTTTTGAGTTAACTTGTGAATGCCTCATAGTTTATCGGCCTTATATTTTCAATCACTGTCCAGCATACGGTACCAAGGGTGCATATCTCTCAAAAGTGTTACATTATTTGTGGAGCCAGTTGTTATTTATCGGAGACGCTGTCCGTTACATTGCTTTGTAGACAATGCGCGGAAAACATTTCCTATGTAGTTATGCACGTGAAGGCTTGCTATTGGCCTAAGGGAGTAAGCTCAGTTGAAACTAGAGCGTCGATAGTTTTTACTTGCAATTCTGCAAGACATTCATAACCTTTGAAGTGGGAGCTAGAGTTTCGTTATCCGTAGATCTGAGACTATCTTCGACCAGTCCAAATACTGTCAGCTGTTTACCCATTATTGCCAGACATTGCTGCTCGGATGGCTACTACAGTGATAGCCCCAGAGCTACTTGCATCTACGTTCCCTATGGTGGAAAATTGTGGTCTATCCCCTAACACATTTGCAATAGCTGTGCAACTCACGGTCGCAGGGTCTTCGTATTGTTTATAATCGTCTGTTACCTTAGAAACTGACTCCGACCCAACAGAAAAGGACACTTCTTGACTGCTCTGTCACTGTCCGATGCTTTTTGCACTGCTTCAACCCGTTTGTAAACATCCCACGGTAGTTTCACCGCGGAGTAGACTTAATATGGTTCTTCAAGTATATAAACGTCGCATTTTCCAGAATTTGATCGATGCTACGATGGTGCCATCATTATGTGTATGACGCTTAAATTGGAACCATGGGCATTAAAAGCTGAGCAGCTGTATACTTCAACAAATATTGTGCATAGGTTGCTGCTTTAAATCAGCTTCATTCATTAGTTAACTGCGCATTTGTTTGACTAAATTTTCTTGCTTTTCTTTGCATGCCTTAATAACTCGCATTTTTGTCAGTAAAGTGCGAAATGAGACGGAGGAGTGAATACTGGTCTGATGATGGCGGCCTTACCGACCCGCATGCCTAGGTCGCGCAAACAATGTGAATCAGGACATACCCGTCTCGATTGGTGTGCATCATACGCAGCCGGTGGACATGTGACCGTCTCCCCCAGTCTTACACCCTCATATATGTATCCTGCAACACTATTTTCGCCCACTACCTCTTGTCACCATTTTACTAGTGACCGCCACCAACCCAGCACCGCTTCACGACCCCTTTCTGCATGTAAATGAGTGATTTGAACTTGAGCACCATAAAAGCCCGTCGCCTTACCTTCGCCACATGAAGATGTGTTGCTCACGCACATGGTGTCTGCGTTCTGTTTCAGACAGTCAACGATCTGTCCGTCCAAGAGAGCCGCTCATGCGCATGTATAGATTCAGCTTCATCATTTTCTTGGTTTACTTTCAATCTGAAACGAGTGTACATTTCTGCTTCCTTAAAATGATACCTTCATATTTTGGACAATGCTCCACAAGATAGGCCCTTAGTTCGATTTTCATTTGACTTTAATTTTCCTTTCATAAATTTTGCAATCCACATGCAATTCCTTACGATTGAGTGGCAAATATTAGTATAATGAATTATTACGTTAGTGTCGGCGTAAAGCAGACTGTAAATAGAACCGCACTATCAGTGGTTAAGATTTGTTGCCATTGGAGCTAACGCTAGTTCGTAAATATTTTCCGAACGTTTCCTTGTTAATCACCATCCAAATCCACATAGTCTTTGCCGATATCCGTTCAAACCTATGTAGAAATACTGCACAGCTATCTGGTTGCAAAACACCAACGCCTTCTTTGAGGGTCCTTGTAGCCACTGAGCCCAACCAGAGGTGGGTGATTTAGTTGATGTCACAAATAATAACATCACCCCTTCCTATTTGTTGATTGCATACACCCCGCTCATTCATGATTCGAGGAGAGTGGAGCGCGCAAAAGTCCTGAAGGATGAAATATTCTCGATCATTCGTTAGCTGATAAAATCACTGCCTTTTCTTTGAATGTCTCCATATCCCACCACGAAAATGGCCAATGCCACCACATTGCACCGAGTTTGGCATTATGGTCCCCTAGGTGTCCTATTGGATAGTAGTGGAGATAATTTAAGTCCCACAGGATATGCAATGCAAAAGTTGCTCTTGATCTTTTACACGGAATTCAGCATGTTAGAAAAGTCAAATGGTTAGAGGGCTTTTCATACATGAGTCCTTACAGAGTGAAATCGATGTCAGGTATCACGCATTAAATGTAGTGCCACATCCAAATTAAGAAAAACATAGATCAAGCCTAGCTATAATTACAAAGCCACCTATTTTCAAAGCTAGCTTGAGCTTTAACTGCTCAAATTTGCTTAATAACAGGTAGCCTTCCTCTGTTCCATCCATTTTAATTAAGAGGTCAAAGGTAAGAAGGTGAAGACATTTTATCAAGCTTATATTTACCCTTATCAAGGACCTGCTTCGACATCTGTGATGATCTAGTGAAAAACTCCGTATTCAGTACTAGTAATGTTAATTACAGCAGGTACTCTTTTACTTTGCTGATCTTATGGTAAAGGATGCATTCTTGGAAGGATCGATCTGAAACGTATCCATCAGCTACAAATTACAAACATTTCTTTTACAACCTTATAATCTACGTGTGCATAGTTGCTAATTACACACCTGAGGATGCTGAATGTGACACGAAACAGCATTGAGAGTCTGGCGGAATTCTACTACATTGATCCACTTTTTGCAAAGAAGCAACGAAATGCGTCTCTCTAAGTTGCAAATTCGTAGGAGGAGAAACGGTTTGAATGGCAAGAGTGGTCCATGCAATGATTACGATCATGAACTGTAAAATACATCTTAGTAAATTTAAGGAATGTGGTTAATATAAAGCTAATTTTTTCGAGCACTATTAGTCGCGTTTAGCTAACATCAAGCTCTCACACTCTAACATCTACTGAATTGTGCAAGCAGTGAAAGAGAGCAGGCAATTGAAAGGCGGGTTCATCCTTTGATAATCTATAAAAGCGCCGTGGTTAGAGGCCAATCTCCCAATTGACGCAATCCGCACACATATAGGGGTATAGGATTCGCCGAAGGCAAACCTTTAAGATCATTTTGGCTCATGGCTTCGTGAACCAAACTGATAGCACATCGCGCAAAGCCAAAAATTACACAAACACAACCTTGAACCAACGACTGAAATCAGGCGATATTTGTGAGGTTAAAGATGGAAATAAAAACCTGATATGTACATCTTATCGAGACCATTTAAGTTCACTCTGAAGACATCAATACATACACATGCCACGATGCTGTCTGCAGTCCTCTCCATGACAATTTTTCTTACCTTTCTCACTATCTTGGCTAAGTTGCGGAAGGCAAATGCTGGACTTTCTTTCGTCATCATATCGCCAACTCCACGAGGACAGAGAAGAACCTGTATGAAGGCTCGACTAAAACGCTTTATTTTTTTTCCACATTTCCGAAGAAGAAGTGAAGAGGACCTTTACTACAAAGAGCTACTACGCAACAGAATCTAGTATTATTTTGAGTAACCTCACCCGGTTGTCCGCATTTGTTTTTAACCTCTTTTGCACTCTGCTGTATATGCAAATATATACGCTTTATTTAACAATGCACAACCTATGTCACAGAGTTATACAAGATTTTTACAATGACTTGACGAGACTGTAGCAATTTACTTTAAAGGTGGCAGGCTTTTAATCACAGATTTGATGGCTTTTGAATTGTGGCATTTTTCTAGGGAAGATAAAATTACTTATGTTAAGAGCTAAATACGCCGAAGAAACGTGCTCCTAGGAAACAAGGTAGTAAAGTATCAGGGAAAAAAGCAAGGCTCTGTTGTGGCATTGGTCATGAAAAGGCCTAGTAGCTAATGGCTGTGCAAAAGCATGTTAGAACCAGATCAAAAAATCATTTAAACGAGGTGCTTTTAAGGCACTAATGTGTACAGTTTTACTCGTCAAGGCTGCAGAGCAGACGTGGGGATAGATGTTGTTATTGCTGAAGGCCGTCCATCCTGATTTCTACTGTTGGGGTGGAAGGAGTGCATAGGCTGCGACCCATAACAGAATGACTACAAGCGATGTCGTCGGCCTTCGGCAACTACTCAGCATCCGTGTTCTGTCAGCGTCATACAAATTCTGACACCAAGTTTTCCATCACATCTGCTGAGGGCATCAAAATATAAGTATGTACGAACCTCTGGCCCCATAGAAGTTTGCAAGATCTTGTACGCCTTTTCGTCAATCGGATTTTGGGTGTGGGTTTAAGTGTCCAGCTGTAGACGCACATAATCGTGAGCAAAATTCCTCGTCCCAGAATCGAATTCCCAAATCAGTCGAATTTCCAAATCCAATCCTCATTATAAATAGATAACGGCTTGGCCATTAATCTTCTCACTTGCATAAAAGTTGAAAACCGGAACAACTTGCTATTGGGTGTTTATGTTCTAGACTTGGGTGCATTGCAATGGCCGGCGATGGAAGTTGGTTAAGGCTCGGTCTCTGTTACAAGCACTTGATTGATCGATTTGCATCGGCTAAGTAGACTAATCGCTAAGCTACGGCAAAAGTCTTCATCCATTTCTCTAAGCCAACTGCAAATATTCTGTCTGAGTATTATGTATCCGCTTTCATTCAAGGGAGCGTCGGGATGTCTTGTTGACAAGTAATATTTTGTACTTTCCTTTTGTTGTTTAAAATTATTTATTAATTACCTTATAACAAAGTAACATCCTTGGCTAATTTTTCTTCCATTTTCAATAAAATTGAATCGTAATTATGTTTAAAAGCTAATTCTATAACGTATTTTGCTCATCAGCTCTAAATATGCATGAAATTACTTGTTTATCGTATTCTTTTGTGTATAATTGCGTCGAAGTTCGTACAGATTTTTTTGCGTAAATTTTTGTTATAACCACCTTAATCTCTTATGCATTAATTAATTAGCCAATTTCAAGGTCATCTTTGTGTGCATGTATTTTGTCTGCAGTTACGCCGTGTTTTTCACTTATTACAGTAAATCCAGGATCTTGAATGGGGAGGTTCAAGTCGTATAAAAAATAAAGTAAAACTGCCGAAATGTTTGCCGCTTTTGGTGTTGTTCATGATGCGAAATTGGAGGTAGGTATGAATATGCCTTATTCTGATAATGCTCTAGATATGCTTCAACAATATCCGAAGGAAGCAAACTCTGTTTTCGGATACACTTGATTCCTTGTAGTTTTCTAAGGTAAGAAAGTTACATCTTGTGTGTTTCTTCAATGTGCTTGGATCCAGTCGCTCTTGATATACATGCTTAAGGAGAGAAACCACCTTTGCCCTTCTTTTTCTTCATGTCTTTTTGCAACTGCGTCGTGACAGTTGTCTCACTCAAGTTGCCCTACCGCCCATTCAGGTGAAATCTGTTGTGCTTATTGGGCCTAGCGTGGATACAGTCGCAGCATCTTCCGGAGGGGTACTTGAGTACCATCATCTCTAGCAATGGACCGAATCGTCTCTTCTGCGCCATTAGCAAGCCTGATTTGAGCAAACACGGGCCCAGACAGTAATGATTTTGCTGCCAACGGGATGTTTATGTGCAACCTATCCCACCGACAATCTAGATGACCATCTGCTGATTTGATTGGTAAGTTTTCCGCAAAACTTCACAATTTTGTTCTGTGCACCTTAATGCGCTGGCGCTGCTATTTGCCGATGGAGTATACTGGATGTTGATAAGTATGATGCATTAGTCGGTACCACATTTCGTATGACTGTCTACAGTGGGATGCAAATCCTACCTCCACACAAACGTTCTTCGTTCTATGTCGTGTCTGTGGTTGATGTACCATGGATTGATGCAACAACAAAGCATGTTCCAGCAAGCAAGCTGTTGTCGCTGTTGTATCCCTTCTTGTTGTCTTCCAACTTCGAAGAAAGCGTTCTTTTTCCCAAAACCTGTGTGCTGCTTTAGACCCAATCTAATCATTTAAAGTTGTCGGACATTTTGCCGGTACACTTTGCAGTTTTTATTGTGTTTATTAAGGCGCGAATAAAGAGGGTGCAAAGGGCGCTACGTTGAATCGAATCCTGTTTGATGGTTAAAACTGAAATCTCAAGAACATTGAGTGCGGATGTTTGCATGGATTTGCAGAGACCCCATGGATAAACTTCTCACAATGCTATTGTATAATGCCTAGAGGGTATGGTATGATGTAAGAGTGTGCCTTCCGAATGTGAGTCGGTCAATTGCGTGAGGATGGGTGCACCATTACGAGACTGCTTCTGTATTCCACAGTAGCAGTGAGGGATTGCGTTGTCATCGTAGCACTTGTAATAGTAGGTTAACGTGAGGATGGCAATGCTGGGCCATTTTTGGCGTGGATAGTAAGCACCTGGCTCGCACCCACAGCAGCTGTAAAGGGATGTCTTAGACGCGCAAAATTGATGGTACAACCTACATACCATTTTCATCAAAAGACAGTGGGCAGTAAGCTCTAAAGACTACCAATTTGGCATCCGCTCTCTTAACTAGCGCTGGAGGAGGTGCTATGGGGATTGACTGACAGAAAATCCAACTTGTGACTGGGAGCGAAGTTCGTTACCCTATCAACGCATCACTCGCTTCACCTCACCTGAGGCGTGCACCACACTGCCACATCGAGACTATTCTTGAGCTGGATGAGGGTGTGCTGGCGGACAAAATTGTTTGCGACGAATTGATTCAGTGGTGAAGGCCAACCAGGCATTGCTGAGGTCTCTCTTCGAAATACCATGCAACTCTAGCTCAAGGAAGAAAATTTTCCCACATCAGCAATTGTATCCTTTGATGGATTCTCGATTAATGTCACTTTTTGTTATTGTTTTCAAATAGTTGTCGAAAGCGCGACTCCACATTACCTAGAATAATCTGATGCACCATCTCAACACGAAAATCTGACTTTTGGCCGATCTCAATTTAATGGGCATTGACCGGAAAACGGATCAACCGGGGAAGAACATAATTAACTATCTACGTATTTGCATTCGTAAGCAGACGTTGACTGATATGCAAGGCCCTGTATCAAGTGGGCCCGCTCGGTCAGACGAAGCGCAATTTTTGCCTCGCGCCCGACTAGTGGTGCAACTACCTAATCGATCATCGAGAAGTCTGGTGCCTTCAAAGTTTTTTTGTCGTCATCTACCTTATTTAGGGATCTCAGCACGAGTTAAATGATCAATCCGCGTGATTTTTTGCCATTATGAAATATAGTTGCGAATGCCTATTATACAAATATCTTGTTTGCCTTCTTTGTTTACTTGGTTTGTATGGTTGATATAATGCGTCTGGACGATTTGCACTTAACTTGAGATAACTTTGATGGTTCTGGCAATTGGCGAAGTTAGCAGCAGCGCCTTAATTGGGCATGCAGACGGCAGTAGACTTGAACTGTCCATTCACTATTGCTACGCGTAAAGTAAAAATGATCCTTTACCATTGCTTCGACTTTGTCGGCCGATAGATCTTCTTTGAAGGTGCAAATGTCCTCCTACTAAAAGCGCGCATTTGCGCTGCAGACGCAAAACGCTTGGTGGGAAGTGATTTTTGAATCGGAAGGGAACCTGACAATCGCATATATATCTTCGCTATTTCTGTGGTAATTCTAAGATCTCAAACAGTGAATTCCCCAGATTTCAATGTGTCCACACCTTCATGAATCGATCGGGCCCACTAAACACAAACATTTCGCAATCCTTCATGATAATTGCCTTAGACTACCCCAGGACAACCGCGTCTCCAGGGGGAAATAGAGTGCGCACTGTTCCCATGGTGGCCATTGAGTCGGTTGTCTGCCCTCTCAGTGAATTGGACCCCGTGATTATTAACGCGTGGCCGAAGGAGTGTGTGCAGCCTTCCACTAAAGTCGCGACCCACATATACAGCATTTATCGGTGCGAGTTGATAGCTCTTTTAGCAAAGACAATTATTACAGAACATGGAGCTGCGAGTGTGGAGACTGCGCCGCTGTCTTTTGCGACGCCGTGGCGTAAGTAATTTGATGGCCGGTCGGTGCATAGGGTGTTGATTTGCACTGAGGTGAATTACGAGCGCATCTATTGCTGCTTAATGATAATGAGGAGTAGGGTCAAGCCTGTCTTCGTTCGGTCCGCCAATGCTGCTCACTCTCCTGTTGCACTTGATTAAAGATTTCGTGCAAAGGCTTCAACCATTAAGTGTTTTCTTCTCCGCAGGAACACTTGGCCAATTCAAAAGGTTTGGTCTTGTGCTGTATTGCCTTGCCATGCATATGAATTTGTTTCAATGGAAGGTGGTTGACACTTTTGATGAGCTCATTGGCTTTTGCGCCATTTTTCTTATCTCAACTTCTCTACTGAATTCCCAGGGTGGTATATATATAATTTAGCATTTACCGAATTGGAAAATGTAGTGGTGAATCCAGTTCAAGACATCCCTTGGAAGCCTATATGATAAAATTTGGCTTTGCATTTTGAGGTGTGGAGTTAGAAATAATGGAATTTCGGAAGTAAGTGTCACATCATCTAGCAACATTAGCATTATTCTTAGTTGCTCTCCTTTTCCTTCCTTACATGCATTATCCATCCCATGTTAACAGTATTCTTTTCTAAACAAAAGGGGGCAGTCCACCAAGTTAGTTTGCCCTATGATTGCAGCATAACAAAACGGAGGATAATTTTCGGAATAGATACCGCTTGCAACAAAAGCATTTGCTCAAAACATGGATTCTTCCCGGAGAAAAATGGATGCCATTATGCAAAAGGAGAAATCGGCCCACTGATAGTCCATATGGGAGGAACTTGCCACAACAAGAAAATTTTGCAGGTTGACAAATGCAATGGATTGTGTGGAAGACGCTTTTACAAACAGAATCCCAGCTTTTAAGATGATGACTGTCACCTTTCCTGTCTGACCGGAAGACCTTTTTCTTCTATGTAGAATGCCTCGAAAGCTGACGGAACATGAGTGCAAGGTAGAGCTTTAAGTTGTTTGAGAAAACCACCGAAAAGCACTCAACCCAGGTGAATTTGGCAGAGCAACTTTCTTATTGATAGCATACAGAAAAGGAGATATGCCCACGCATTTACCCTTCTTTCATGTGCTCGATGTGCATTAGCTTCATTTGCCTATGAAGAATAACGTGGGAAGGCACATGCAGCTGTACTTCTTTCGCTGCAAACGTCACCGTCCTAGTTATTACTTTTAAATTTCGAGGTGGAATGCCAATACTACTCAGCTGGTGCTTAGTCGTCGTTGTGTCGGGTTCCGACGGAGGTCAAGTATAAGGCTGGAAGAGGGGCATCTAACTTACACTGGTTATGAACCGATAGTCAAGAAAGGGACTTTTGTTATTTCAAAATATCCGGATAATGATCGGAGATGGTGGTTCAGGGGAGTAGAGTTGCCATCTTGCTCGCTTACATTCAGCATGATTACCCGTCGTAGCTGATGGCAAGTGCATTTAGAGATCCTAGCCTTAAACGATCTACACAATCAATTTGTAGCACATTTAATTAACCAACACCGCAAATCTTTCGATGCTCTTCAATTTGACGTGAAATGCCCAGTCGCTTCCAAAGCTGTCCCACCCTGAAGGTGTCATAAAATGACACATTTGGTGCGCGCGTACCTTTGGTGTTAAACACATCAAATGTGTCGGAACCTTTGACTATTGTGAGCAAAATTAAATAGCTTTCCATGGAGATTGACAGGGTGATAGCAGGAAATACACTTAATCAGTAGTGTTCACTCTTCGAAGGAGAGGAGAAGGCAAAGAGAAATTGTTTGCTGAATACGAACGTTTCCCAAGTCCCATCAAAATGGATGCTAGAGGGCTGGTGACTGCTACGTAAATGTGGCTAATGCTGAAGCCCTACATAATGTTCCTTCCTTTATGTGACTGCTTGTGTGTAAATCCTCGAAGCATTCCTTGCTGAAATACTTTTTCGGTACCAGAGGTCTGCTCATTTTGTGGATACCCTTTGATGCAATTTTGAAGACTTCGCTGTTGTTTTTGCTGTTGCTTGTCATTTCCATGCTTTCTTATCCCCACCACCCACCTTCGGTAGTAACCCCTACGCGAGGGCATGTTTATGCCATCGACGGATAAATGGGTGGTTCGCGCTCTTCTCAGCAGGCGCCTCGTTGCTGAATCACCCGCCTTGGGTGGTTAGTAGATCAACGGATCAATAAAATCAATAAGGCCGCCTGCCGTGTATTCATTGCCCACTGCCCAGATGGTTGGTCCATTCACTGATCTACCCGACCCACGGCGAGTTGGACTGCAAACAATCTCACGCAGGGTGAGTGGAAAATTGTTATAGCATTTGCTCAATATTATGTTGCGTTGGGTCGTCGGTTGCTGTAAAATTGTGTCAATAACGCACTGTTGATGTTCAATCCTATTATAGCTTAATCAAAGAGTGTTTTTAACCCATCAATGATATTTCGTTGCATAACATCTTTGTCCACCATATTGCGTATGAGAGGCAAGCTATTTTAATAACCACTGTTATTATTGATAAGTTTTCATCTTACACGATCGTGTCATGTACGCCGAGTAAATAGTTGTTAGGTTTTGGGGCAATTGGCGAATATTTTAAATGAGTTCAACTATGGTCGTAAGGTAGCACACTGACAATTTAGTCACAGTATTTCGAAAACATCTCACTAGAATGAAGGAGCACTCATTTCACCTCCACCGGCGCATCTTGCCAAGGCGTTCCTGCAAATCTAGCAGAGCACACAGGCAAAGGGACCGCATGAAAGTTGGGCTGATTTGTAGATATTGTCGCCTCAAGCAGTCATCATTTAAGCATCATATCAGCCATCCATCTGCTTCACTTAGCCTAGTTCCCCACCTGTCTCTCCTTTTCCGCATTTAGCTGAAGGCAAGCACCATGTGCTGGAAACGAGAAGTGCCTAAAAGCCCAAAAGGTGACCAGCTCGAAGGAGAGCGTCGGAAAGAAGTATCGATAGGACAACAAATATTCAATTAAAGTACATTACTATCGTCTCGTGTGCATGCAGGATGATGCAAGGAAATAGCTTAGGGTGAAGTAGTACCAAAGCAAGTAATATCTGCTCCTGTTGAACCTTAAAAGGGAATAATGCCTAAGGTCTACGCCAGTCGGACTTGAGAGCAACCACGCGGCAGGTGCAACTAATTAATTTACACGTGTCAGATTCGAAGAAGTCACTCACACAACCAAATTCCAAACATGCTCTGCTGCGAGCTGTTTCGTCTGCTCTTACCAATCTTTCTTACGGTACTGTTCCCGCCCTTCAATTTTTGCCATTGTCTCCCTACTGCTTAGTTTCCTTTTGGCCTCGGGTCTTCTTTTCATCTCTTACTTCTGCTGCCTCCAACTCCATCTGCTCGTCAGTTCCACCCTCCCACCTTGCCGTTTTCAAGCCGCCAAATGTCCACATTGGATGGAAATCGTAGAAGTTAGGGGCAAGTTGTAATACCCTTCTTTTCCCACCATCCTGCTTTATTTGCATGCATCAATTCAATAGCATCACATCTGGCGTCCAGCATATATCACTTAGAGAGGGAATGATATGCTTTGCACCTCCAAATATGCCGTAAAAACAAATTCATGCTCTTTTCGCTGAGTTAAATTCTTTATATTGAACTCAGTCAAATGGCTAGATGAGAGGATAAACGTATAATTTTCATGAAACGATTATAGAAAGGAAGGAAATGAAAACGCTGCACCACAGAACCGTGCAGGACTATCCTAAGGTGTTCACTTCCAAGCCTCAATATTTCCTTCTCCACTTTCTCTCCTTTATTCCCGCGGTTTCTTGTCCCTGTGCCTGTATCTTTTTGAGCTGAAAATGCATGCTTTTTCACTTCCATAGAAGAAATGCATGCACCGCTGTTGTCGCTGGTAATCAGAGGCAAGGAATCGTTCAAGTGTAGGATTGTGTCTGTTTGTAAGCTCCATAGAAATATTTAGTGGCATGTCGCCGACTCCTTCAATTAGCTTCATATCTTACACTGCGCTCATTGTGCTGCGCTAGCTTCTAACGGCTCTTACATGCGTTTGTAACCGCTAAATACATGCAGCAGCAGCGGACCTACTGGAGTGCAACAGCTTGCCTCATATCCATGTCCCGCTGTGGAGGCACTTGAGCACAGTACTCTAGACTATGCCTAACTGGATCAGACTAGAATTCACTGAAATATCACAAGCTAGATTAGCCACCTAAGCTAGATTATGGTAGGCTTGGATAAATTAGGAGAGATGCAGGCTGACAGAGCTATCTGGTCAAGTGTGCATGCCTCATCTTCAGTAGCGCCTTCATACGTTACCATTTAAATCAACCCAACACTCTTATTTGGCCTGCCTAATTCACCCCACATGACCTCATGCCATGTGGAGTGGGGCTTTCCCTTTCTTCCTCTTAGATGTCAGGGGTCACAGTGCACACTCAAAAAGTAGGCCCTTTGACGTCCACGAATGGAGCGATGGGTGTCATAAGAAGGGTAAAGTGCCAAATGTTAACCCTATATCCACCAGAGGGGAAAATATTAGGTAGACAAGAGCCTCTAGTTCCACATTTACCCCCTCTGTCGTCTTCTGTGCGGTCGACAGTTGGTTCGCCAACAACTGTGTCAATACTGTGAGCGATGACGACGCGGGAGAAGAAGATGTCATCTTAAAGGGTAGCAAGTGCCAACACTCTGCCTGCTCATCCACATCCCACCACTAACTCGTCAAAGTCAAGTAGCCGAACAGGTCACATTCCGATTCTGCATGCCGCATCAACTCGACCTCGTCGTTATCTCTCTGCGTCTGTTCCTGTTTGTCTCCGGTGCTATCCTGCGTCTTATTGTCGCGGGTGAGGTCTGAGCGAGGGGAGAAATACGAATGAGTGAATGTGAGCAGAGGAAGCTGAGTAAAGAATGAAGGCTGCAATGGGAAAAGAGAGACACTTACCGGTATGTTTGGTGACGTCGTCGAGGAATGATGATGTCGCCGTCAGTCGTCCTGGGGAACATGGCTTGGATGCATGAGTGGGACGGGGCCAGGAGAGGAGATGGACACGAGGAAGGAGGTAGGGAATGAGGAAGATAGTGGATGATCAGTTGTAATGAAAGAAGACGATCCGGCGGGTGAAGTGCTTTTCCACGTTGACGCCAATTGTGTTTGCCACAGCATCAATGCTGGCGTTGGTGGTGAGGAAGATGGCGGTAGTGAGGTTGGGCGACGTCTATTTGCACCCACAACGACAACTGGAGGGAATGAGTGCTCAAGCCGAGTGCGCACTGCTACTGCTGCGCATGAAGGAGTCGCCTTCCACAAAATAGTTTTGGTGACGGCAGTGCTACTTGTGGAAGGGCATGGGGAACGGAGTATCAGCAAACTTTACAGCAATTCGACATTTCACGAAGTGCGGTCAAACTGCAACACAGTGCATTGAGTGTTTTATTGATGAGTCAAAATGAATTATTGACGAATGATCCAATTATAGTAAGTGACCATGGAGAAGAATGGATGGCGCCAATTACGAAGTGGCGTTTAGCTATACCTGTGGGCGCAAAAAAGAAAAATTGCTTAAAATGCCGGATAGCTTGTGCGGATGGACATGAGTCGGAAGAAGGTGGGCATAAAATGTGCCACAATAATAGCAGAGGCTTTGTTGTCCATATAAGCTTCAATGGCGCAAAATTCATTTATAAGCTTGAAGGGAAGAGGAGGAAAAAAGAGGAGAAGGGAGTGGGAGGGAATCGAATGGAATGAAACAGCATAGCACGGTCCAGGTGAGGTGCAAATAAGCGAGGAGGGAATAGTTAGGCTGAGGCGTGGGATACTTTTCGTGACTCACTTTCCCCATCTTGCCTTAATTCTGCATTCAAGCATGCGCGAGGTTTTGCATTCTGCATTTCAAATCCTCTAATCAGATATTTACACTTCTGAAAGCACCCATTTTAAATCTTTTCAGTCACTTCAATTTTATTTAGCATAAATATGGTTCTTAGAGCTTTTGAAATTTTTTTGCGGTTCCATCCTACTCTCGGTATGGAATGGAATGTTAATTCAGCAATGCTTTTCAATCCGGCAATATTGATGAGGAACGACCAAAGTGTAGAGTAGTCGCAGAACTTTGCAGAGAGCCGAGGTAAACACACAAAATGTGAAACTGGCCAAAGAAAAAGAGAACTTTTATCCTGCCAGAAGAGAACTAAGTATTTCAGATAATGCGTTATGGACACTCACGCAGATTCCATCCTCCAATGCCTGCTGATAACCTCACCATTGGTTCTCGATCATGATGTCGTGCACTTCATTTGATGATATCCTCCCCTTTATCAAAATATTCAGGATTACGAAGCCGAAATGGCGATTACCCTAAGCCGATTTTGATTTTAGGCAAATCTTGGTCAACATCTCAGAATATGCCCTCTCTAAACGCGGGCTAGCACTCAATGAATACCAGATTGATCGTCGCATTCTTTTCAGATGTAGAAAATTGTTGCGAGCCTTTTGTTATAGGTTTAACAAAGGTCGCAAGAACTATTGCAATACCCGTATTCTCTCATCAACACTACTGAATAAACAGAGTTCTCGTCTCAATTTTCTGTTCGCATTAGATGCACCATGACTGAGGCGTAATCAATAAATACATCTTTGTGTATTTGCGAAAGTTAGACATTTATCAGTGTTTTCTACCAAATCAGTGGGTAATTATTTGTGGTTAGCTTCTTTTTAACCTTTTTATCGTCTTACTAATTCTTTAACAGTAATTTATCTTAACTCGATGCATACGTGAATGCATCTTCTTATTCTTTTGGAGTATTTTAACACGAACTTTACCATCAAATGTACATTGCTTTGGCTCAAACCCCTTAGCCACCCAGAAATATAAACACACAAGCACATCTATTAGAAGGTGCGGAGCGATACATGAATCACAAAAGAATCTTCTCTTTGTAATTCCACAAATGAGAATTGCGAGTCAAATGATCGGCATCTTGATGGGCACGCAAACGAACATGCCAGAGAAGCATCGCAAGTCGCTGATCAAGAGGGTAAAATAAGAGGAGAAGGAAAAAAGAATTTGTGGGTGCCAAAACAGACAGTCGACACAGCATGTAGGTGTGAGGAGCATCGGATCATTCCCAACCATTTCAGTATGAAAGAGCATTCATTGCTGACATAGAAGTGCTTAGAGGCCAAAATTGAGGGCAGCAGAGATAGCAAAGACTAAAAAAAATTAGTGTAGAAAATAAGCTTGCACTAATCCCCTTTTTGCATTGGCTATCGAAACTTAGTCAGAACTTCACGGACCGGGTGGTGACCCTATTTCTATTGAGGCGACAAATTAGCAGCTGTCAGCTCTAAATTCATCAGTGCAGCCTGCCACATTTACTTAATTCAGGGTTTTATCCTTTTTAATAACTGCAGGTAAGGAGGAACGCATAGCGTTCGTGCTGCACAAAGCTGCAAAAATCCTGCTTATTCTAGCAGAAGTAGCCTACTCACTGGTAGACATGCTTCAAGACAGCTCTGTAGGACTGCCATTTTGCAGCGTTTTATGATAGAATGCTGCAGACCTTCAGCCAGGACAGCCGTATGGAAGGCACAAACCAATTCCAATGCGGAAGTGCGTTGTTGCGGATTCTCTGGCCCTTTGAAAGTGGAGTATCTCAGTAACAACAATCTGCAGAGGAGGGATCTCGTATCCGCCACACGTGAGAATAGGTAGCTAGTAAAGAGGGATGCAAAAGATGTCCTTGTCGCCACCACCAATGCGGTGCTTAGCAGCTCTCCCACGCCCAGAATCTACTCTAAACTGAAGTTGTTTGCTCGAGTGGCCTGCATCTTATCGATTCCTTTCAACAACCCACAACCGACTTCCTCCTTGTGTGCGACCTAATTTGTTAATGCGAACAGAGAAGTAAAGACCGACCGCAAAGAGATAAGAGCATTTTAACCTAATGCTTTATTAGATACAGAGAACGAGACAAAACCGCCTTTAATGAATTCAAAAGCACTGAGCATTATGTTGATGCCTGGTGAGGGTGACTCAAAGATTAGACAGGTGCTTTTGAAATTAAAATATCTGAACAAAGAAATTGTGATGCAGAACGAAGAAATTCGCACATGTCCGAATGCAGAAATACGACAAGATGAGAAGAGTAAGGAACAAAAAGAGCCTTACATCACTCAACCCACTTATTTTTTCCTCGCTTATTTACTTACTACCTGGGCTGTACTTTGCTGACCACTTTCACTCTACTCCGTTCCACTCCCTTCTCCTCCATTCTTCCCCTTCTCTTCTAACCTGTAAGTAAATCCATTGTCAGCGGAATGACTCTCGAATGACACGATGAGAAGCCAGACACACAGCGGAGTCTCTGCTATTATTGTGAATCATCTTACTCTATCCCCTCCCACCCTTTTTCCCCCTTATGGGCTACCTAGCACCCACGCAAAAGCCAATGAGCTCACCACAAAAGTCAGCCACTGCCCATTGAAATAAAGTGATATGCACAAAAAGCAATACAGCACAAGGCTGACACTTTCCAAACAGATAATTGCTCCAGCAAAAGAGAAAGCCTTCGCGCCTTCAACTGGAAAAAACACCCTGTTGTTCAAGTGGTCGAACGACACCAGAGCTTGAGTGCCACAGGAGGCTAAGCAGCAGTGGCGAAGCAAATGCAGACAGGCTCATCATCACCAGTGAGTAGAAATAGATGCGTTCGCAATTAACTTCAGCGCAAATCGACACTCCATGCACCAATCACCCACCACATCACAAACTCGATGACACCGTAAGAAGCAGCGGCGAAGCAACCACACTCGCAGCCCATGTCCTGCCATGACTACCTTCTGACACAAGATTGACCAAATGCTTCTCTGCTGCCACGCGTCGATAATCATGGGGTTTCATTCACTGGAAGGGCAGGCAATCCACTCAGTGGCAATCATGGAAACAAAATGCTGCCAAGTTTCCTTTCCTTCCTAAAAATACTTCCCCACCAATTACCTTGCGCCTGCAGTAAAGCCGTAAAGGAAAGAGGTAGGGAGGTAGTGAGTTCGACGGATGGGATAGGAGACAATTAGATAGACTGGAAAAGAGAAGAGCCGAGTACTAGACAGGCAACTCTACAGAGGGAAAAGTAACAGCTCTCCCTCCTTTGTCTACCTACCTACTCAAATCTCTACTATCCAAATAGCCACATAAACAGGTAAGTGAAAAGTAAGTAAGCGAACGTATCTCAATGCTTGCCAATGCACAAAAAAGCATGTAGGGTCAGACCCGCATCTACGACTCGTCAATTAACTATCAGCCCACTGGCAAGGCGAATTACTTCTACGTAGCGACTACCACATCTCTATTACAGCGGGGGTACACGCCGAGATGATTAGTGTTGCCTACAGGGCAGTTACCATAACACTGTATCTTCACTAAACGCCTCAGTTACGAGCACTCCCGAGGCTATTATCCTAAGAAGCTTCATACGGTGGTTTTGATAAAGACACCAAACAAAGCCAGATTCAAGCAATGTAGCGCTCTGTGCACCATCTCCGTTCCAACCTCCATAGACACAATAAAGACTGCGAATAAACCGACAAAATCTCCTGACAGTTCCATAAAATTTGATTGAGTCTAAAATAGCACACTGATTCCAAAAACATACAAGGCTTTCTTGGAAGTTAGAAGACAACAAGAGACGAAAGGGCGGCAAACCCTCTGGTTAGGAGCGTATTTGCTGGAGCGTGCTTAACTGATCCGCGAATGCATAATGCATCAACTACTGGTATGACTTAAAAAGAAGAACGCTTGATTGGGGGTAAGAATTGTGTTTCATTGAAGACAGTTGCAAGCGATACGACGCCGATTAATGCATCAATGCTTGGCGTCCAGTATGCTCCATCGGCCAACAGTAGCACCAGAGCATTCAAGTAAGCAATCTGACAGCTTTCACTTGTATTTATTAAGAATCTTATGCGCATGCACACTTCAATGAAAAGCAAAACAAGTGGCACGATTAGTTACGAAAGTGAGCGAATTCAGCCAGGGACATGATTAGAGGCTAATGAGCACATACACTAGCCTTGCTAATGTTTAATGGGCATCAGTAGTGGCAAAACGCTTACTCGAGATCCGCACAAACAAGCGGACCACAAAACGAAGAAAAAAGTAGTAGGCGGCCCTAACGAAGGTGCAGTTAGCCGTAAGTCACCCGAGTGTGTTGCAGGTACAAAAGACTACACTTAATGACGAGGAGGCAGGCCAAATTAAACTGAGTGAATAAAAAAATGTCATGCAAACAGATGTATGCATGATTGTGTACACTTACAATTCGGCGAATTCCCTCCTTTGTATATCCACACTCTCAACTCGCACCGACGATTGGCACTTTCTGTCAACGACGTCATGAGCGTGGAAATTATCGCATCGCGCCGCACTTGACCAACTTCCAAGCATTTCGCCAGAGAGAGCGTGCAGTTGGCATACCGCATCAAGTGTGCTCTCGTCTCCGTTTTCATTGCCCTAGTTCGGGCTTCTAGCTCACCTATCACCTCAGCCACGGGATCCCAAGCCGAAAAACATTTCCGTGCCTGTAGAAGCAGAATGAAACGTAAAAGGAGTAATCGCATTCGTAATAAGGTATTGCGATGAGCTTACCAACTAAAGTAGCAGATTGACACCCAGTTTAAGGGTGATGTGGGCTGCATATCGACATCCCGCTCCTAGCAGAATCTCTACTGCCTTGCCTTGTGTTTGTTCAAATTACGCTTGCTGATGATGCAGATGAGCCGATTCAGTCTGCCAATGGAGAGGAGCTTGCTCACGCGTCCTCTCGGAAGATCTCACAACTGTATCCACGCTGCATCTCATAAACGCGATAGATTCTACCTAAATGGATGGTAGAACAACTTGTGTGATACAATTGGCAAAGTGTAATTGTAAGAAGACATGAAGACGAAAAGCAATGAAAGTCCTTCTCATTAAAGATGCATATTAAGAATAATGTGTACATAAAATATCAAAGACGCTTAAAAATGGAAATTTGTTGTCACCTGAACAAGGAACAGTGTAACAGGAAATTTCAATTTCAAATTCCGTCCATTTGTTTCATTTAAATCTGTCTTTAATTCTGTGTTATCATTCACACCAAAAAATGCAACTACTTTGACAGATTCCCCTTACTTTTTGAACAAATGGAACGCATCCATTGGGGTCAGTCAGTTAAGAGCACTTCACACGTACAGACATAACACATACCCCAAAGATGACCTTGAAGAAAGCAAATCAACCAATCCATTGGGAAGTGAAATCACAAAGCTAAAAATCTTTGCGAAAAAACGTACAGAAGCTTCTGAGAATTCGCATCTAAATTACTTTTAAACTAAAGCTGCACATAGCTTTAGGGTCGACACGAATGAGATTCATAGGAGCGGTTTTAAGGTGTGATTACATATTTTCTTTCCAAATGAAAAAAAAAATATATAGGCAAAGTAGTTTGCATGCATTAAAATAATGCAATTTTATAAGGGAATAAATGGTAAGCTTTTGTTTATCATTGCAGTGCCCTGAACCTTTCTGGAAGATATAATAAGACAGGATTCTTAGGAAGAAATTCCACATTTGGTTCACAGAAAGCGATTGGAGCCTCTAGCCTACCTTACAAACTAGTTTGCTTGGCCTATGCAAACCGATTATTCTGGCGCTGGTAAACTAGGACCGACACTCAACCTGCTTCTCGCGCCAGCGATCACAGCGTACCCAGAATTCCAATAAATGCACCCACGTGAAAAGCGAGCCACTCATCTGAATTTCGTGCAACCATAGAGCTACTTTATTGTGTTGTCAATTTTTTACCATGGTGATTTGATTGGACTTGGAAATTCGGTCAATTTGGGAAACGGACTCAGAGATAAGGAATTTTTCTCACCATTACGCGTGCCTACAGCTAGACGCAGGGACCCATGCCTGAAACCAGGTTTCCGAAACGGAATATTAAATCAAACACAATTCCATAGATACATAGTCTTGCGCACATTCACATTTTTAGCATCTCTGTGCGGACGTGGTTAGAAGCTCCATAGCATATTCTAAGGAGGCTCAGAACTATGCCGATTCGGATGTTAATAACATTTAAGGGAATTCGGATGTGAAGAAATTACCGAAGGAAGACGGCATCGTTTTCAGCTACTTTGTTATAGGTCGTCAGTGGTTCTCTCATTAGTAGCAAAATGCGCCCTTTTTACCTTAACAGTAAAACTCATAATGGATTATCGTCAAGATTGGGTTCGCTTTCTGCTACCACTAGTGTATTACCCCAGCACTTCCTTAAGGATGAAAGAATACGAAATACTAAGACAAAGAATTTGTATTTGGAGTTTAAAAGGATCGGTCTTTCTAATTAACCATTAAGCAATAAGTATACCTCCGAAGAAGTAATCTGTTCCATCCTAAGGTGGCCGATTAGGAGAAAGGTAAATGCGAATATTACTACACTTATCAAAATAATATATTTTCCTTCTTTAGCATAACAGCAGGCACAGAAGAAATGCATTAGTAAGCCTTTGTTACATATGGTAGATGAATATGAAGACAACTGATCCTATTCACCAAACAGGTTAATTAATTGCAGTCAATGAGAACTGGTGCAGAATTGTCCCTGTTTTCGGACACTCTGACCACTTATCTAATACAAGATTCCATTTGCTTGCCCTATTTTCAACCCAATGGTGCATGTATAACAGCATGAGTATTACACAGCCTCCTTATCTATTCGAGCTGCCTTTGATTTTGTCATCGGGTGGTTTCCTATCTTTCGCTAATGTAAACACTTCTCCTTACTGGTGGTGTACCCTTGTAGGGTCGCATTTTGTGGCGGTGAATGGTTATTGGCTGGGCACGGAGTTGCGCATTGTAGGCAAAGGCAGTTTGTAGGTAAGAGAATCTCCACTACTCAAAGCGCGTCTCCGCTTCATGGGGGTGAAATTTACGGTTTGGTATATGCATTTGTACGAGGTTGCTATCTTGGTAGACGTTGGTCCTACTCAGTCAGCCTTAATGTTTCTTCTGGATGGTGTGAGACACAAAGTGCCACTCTGCGATGCCTAAAACTTTCCTTATTATTACTTTAGGGTAGTAATGGTTGCAATTTCTGCGATTATTAGCAGGGTATCGAAGGGTATCTTGAGTTTAAGAGCCTGTGAGCGTCTTGAATGGTGGAAACTTAGTTGATTTATGAATCGTAGCCCTGTATGCGAGAAGATCATGCCGTATGTTTAAATTCAATCTTCGAATCGCGCAACCTTAATGAAAGCGTTTAGAAGTCCGATTGGGGTTAATTCGCCCGTTGTTATGCCGGTGTGCAGGTCTAAGAGGACTTGCGCAATTTTGCAGAAGTCGACTCTCGAAATTGGGACCTTGATCACTTTGGACCAATTCGAGCACTCCTTGCTGACCATCCACTGATTAAAGAAAACGGAAGCGACCCATTCAACGTCCCATGATATCAAAAGCCCTATCCCAGCTATTTTAATTAAGCAACCAACCATAACTATCAGACACCAGTTTCTCCCGTGTGGACACATGATACACATGATCACTCTTTCTCAAGAATTGCGTGGCATTGGTTATAGAGGCATGCTGGTTGTGTTTTACAATATTTTGCTGGCTGCCATTTGCCACTTTGACGTATGCATTGCATTGTCCCTTTGTGACGTCAGCAACCCTCTATCATAAGATATGTTGTATTTGGTGACAAAAAATGAAGAACATTCGATGGTAGTAGTGTTGCCTCATAACTACCGATTCGTTGTTTTTTTTATTGCCGGCACCCTGATGTTCCTTTCATGAGTGATTCCATCTTTCCAGTGAGGTGGAAGCGTCCACACTTCTGCGCAAACGACTGACAGAAGTTTAGTGATGTGGAACACGAGTAGCGTATTGATACATAATGCTTGCTGCTTTTTCATTAAGGCTTGGTCGGATTGGGGTACCTCCATGGGGCCAGATAGGTTGGTTGTTGAATGATTCTGACTACTACTGCTGGTGCTGAAATCGCCTATGAGAGCCGGTGAATAAGCTGAATTAGGCATGACGAGAGCCAACACCTTTCTTTACATAAACCAGCGGCATTTGTTCACTCTGTCTCGTCCGTAATCATTAGGATGACTTGGCGGCCGTACTGCTGCAGATGTGACATATTTCTGGCCCTCCATGGTTGTAAAATGTGTACAGCAGTGTCGTTTTTGCCAGCTATGCAACGGTATTGCATCACACTTCTTCAGTTCCCCTTCCCTTTTGGGCTCTGTGAGGTTCCAACTTAAGCACGTTATTCACCTTACCTGCCGATTTCGCCATACAACGGCTCCCGAGCTCCAATTAAATAGCATTAGCATTGCATCACAAAATTTATTTGCTGTATACCTTCTTTGAAACGCGCGGATCACTGCTTTTCAACCATGTGCTTCGATTTCACTTTTTCAAGCAAGGGAAGGTACAAAAGCTTGCAAACTTTAGTAGGGTAAGTATGTTAGACAATTGTTCTCAGAATGCTTCATTACTAAGGGTTCGCTTTATGGAGGTGGTTTTTCCAATCGCTTAAGAGCACGACAGTAGCAGCAGCCATATTCACCTACCTAACCACTTGTCCTACCCTTTCATAGGCTTCTGGTTCAACAAATGTTCCGGGGGAAATCAAAGGATGGAAAGATCATGCAACGTAATGAAAAAGCATAGCAAATCAAATAGCAGGTTATTGCTGAAAAACTGCAAGTAGTGCAGTAAACGTTGCCCACAAACGTCGGCGTAAATACCCTTCAATTACTTTTGGGAAAGTTTGAGTTGAGCGCAAATTTCCTATTATTTATTCCTTAGCCAATTTCGTTTCTTTCCTTTTTTCCACTTCGTCAGTGATTAATTTGTTCTGCACGTTGCAAATGTTTTTTTTGCTTTTTGTTGCATGGAGTTTGCATTTTAGTTTTGGGCAAACCGTCAAAATTTTGGGCAAATACTTCTCTTGCTTATGGAGGTAACTTAAATTTGTCGATGTCGGTCGGTCGTCTTGTTTATTTTTGATTAGTTGCTTGTATTTCGAGCGCGTTCACTCGACTTCATTGTACGCGAAATTGGAATGTCAAAAGTGTAATGTGCCTAAGTAATCGAGGCTCAGAATTTGTTACCTGTTTTGGTCAAATGATGTATCACTGTATGCAGACCCCAATTAATAAGCTGCTGGAGCATGAATTAGCAAATTGGTGCGCCTTAAACATCAAAATTCGTTTATCGACTGCAAAACCACATCGCATAGTAGCTTTACCTCCGCATTCACATTCACATTATCGCACACCACCATGACATAACTGACAGGCGCATGTAAAGCCGATGAAAAACAAAATAAGATTTGCTTCTGTTCTCAAACAACATCCCAAAAACCCAAGTTACACGTGCTTTTTCATTACCAAGATCAGCGTAAACATTGGTTGGGTTTTGATGCTGTCTTACAAAGGTTTCACAAATTTTTCATTCTAACAAAAAGTCTAGGAAACAAAATACACTTAGCACTACCAAATTTGATTAGCAAATTTGACAGTTCACTAATATTCGCGACGCAAAGCAGAGTTATATAATAGGTGCAGCCAAAAGAATTTTGAAGCAGAGAAACCCGCACCTCGGTAAGAACAATAAAGGCTAGTAGAAATCTGATGGGGCATACATGGTCAATCAAAACATGAAAAGTTACAAAGGCACCCTCGTGCTATTGATCGCCTATTGCTTGGAGACAAATAACGATGCACGGTCTTTTGCAGCGTCCAAAAGAAGAGATGAATCCACCAGTATTTCCTCAACAAACACTACAGCGCCAACGAACGATGCTTCAATCGCATCTACAGCAGACACCACATTGGCTGCAAACACAACGCCACCGACGATAAAATCTACGCTAACTACTGCAGCGTCCAATCGAACACTTGAGCCCATTAACGACTCCACCCCAACCACGACTGCGCCAACGACCAGAACTCCAGTCACCTCCACAGCAAATACTACCTTGGCTCCAAGCACAACGCTGTCGACTCAAAACTATACGCTAACTTCTGCAGCGCCCAATACAACAGATAAACTTACCAATCATTCCACCGCGGTCACGACAGCGCTAACTACCAAAACTCCAGTCATCTCCACAGCAAATACTACCTTGGATCCAAACACAACTCTACCGCCTCAAGACTATTCGCTAAGTACTGCAGCATATTATAAAACAGATTTTAACTCCACTATCGCTAACTCGGTCACGTCCTCTGCTGGTTCTTCTGCGCCAAATAACTCCACTGCTGCTACCTTTCTTTTAGCATTTTTGTTCACACATTTTCTGCTTCCTCCTTTCCCTTCCTCTTCATTTGCATCCATTAGTTTTTTTTATTATTGTAAACTGTCCAACTCTTCTTTCTACCCTTTTTTTCGTCACTTTTTCCTCTCCTCTCTTATGATGTAATTGCTCGCTGTCTACATCGTCTTTTCTATGATGCCCCACTGTGTTCGGTTTGTCAAGTACAATGCCGTCATATAAATCCAATCTTTTATCAATTTTTTTGCCTTTTAGAATGTGTGTCGTCAAAAAACGGTGTATTAACGATAGCTAATTTGGTATTTTATGCTACGCATTTCTTGTGCATTTCTCATAGGCATATGATGCGCATCGGTGTAATTATTTTGTTTCCTGTGGGCCGATGGTGAACTTCTTAGGCCAAAAAATTGAACATTTCAAAGGTAGTGACTTTACTGTTTGTTGTTGCTCTAATTAGACCATTTCGATTGGATTCCTATGACAAATATTTAATGCATACCATCAAAGTAGTGCAATTTTTTTTTCTTTTTTCATGCACTGACATTTCATGTGCATTGTTTGCTTGCCCTACTTGCGATTTTTCACCAATAACCCGCCAATATTAATCTTCCATGAATTCGCTTCATGTTGCATGATCTGTCGATGTCTGCCACAACGCATCTTCCAATAATGATCCCTACAGCTCAAGAACCAACTTTAACCTTAACATCATAAGATTTTGCATTGACCGCAAGCAAGTGTCAGCAGCGCTAGTTCCATCAGCAAGATATGTGTATTTTCCATTTTGATGTGTGGTCAAATGATTGGTTCGTTTTATAGTAAAGAATCACAACGCATTTTTACTCATTGGGTACAGTATGTTTTGTCATTTCTATTTGCATTCGGTCTTTCTATCCCCAAAACACGAACCTCTTTCGATGCACAGGATTCTTTGTTTCGTGGTTTGAAATTTGCGCAAATCTGAATAAGCTATTACAGCATATATCAAGTGCATGTACTTGATTCCTCCGCAACTTGAAGGATTGAAATGAGGGTTCTCTATTGCTTTCTTTGAACTGCCTCGAGATATTCCAACTTGTGTGCAAATGTAAAAATGTTGGACATGAGTCACACCGCACATAATGTGACTTGAATGAAGGCGAACGCATCGCCGAACAGATTTGAAAATGAATTTAATAGGTGACAAGTATAAAACTTCGTGACGAAAAAACACGTTAGAAAACATTTGCTTGCTATCTGAGACTCGTCAAAGAAAATCTGTGCTTAGAACGCGCCCGTCGTAATGTGTGTCTCCTTTTCTGCCACTCACTGTAGGCGTTTGGTGTAGTAGAAATCGCAGTGCAAGCTGTGCTTAGCTTAATGCAACATTTGGAGATTGTTGTTGTTTGTGAGATACGAAAAGCTGGTAGACGTGGTAATGGAGCCAAAATCAAAGCCACACTTCATAGTCGGTACTGAAGAATCCCTTGAATGAGAAGGGATCTTCTAAAATGGCTTTAACTATCAACGCTGCTTACTCACAGCATATGGCACGATAGCGACGCGAACAATAGCCCGAAATCACATGGTGTGAATATGATATGATGTGTATATGATTTCGTTTATTCTGATCGCAACATGTTCTCGGTTTCTTTCTCCTTTTAGAATTAGGTGGAGATTTAAGGAGTGGGGAAATTGACTGGTATGGTACTACCCAGCATGTAACAAGGATACACGGCCAGTGAATCTTAATATGCTGAAGACTATTGATGATGGGACCCGACTACAAAGAGAAGTATTAGTCACCAGAACTGCTTGCAGCTGTTTGGAGTTCACACTGGTCATTTGCTGTGCTTTGGTAGTTAACCTGCCCGTACCTCACTTGTGAGGCTTTGCTTCATCATACGTCGATCTGCTAGAGGCAGTCAGAATGCACTGTCTACCAATCCCTTTTGACTTTGATAGTGACGATGGCCCACAACTTATCTGCCACGTTTCAGCCAGTGTGTGTGGTACATAGTGACCTCCTTTCCAGCCTGTGACTTCGGTATTATTTTGTAAAAAAGCCCAGAAAGAAACTTGAGGCCACTTAAGGGATTTTAGATGATTACTGTAGTTCGAGCACCATTTCCTGATTTCCTACGGCCGCCAGTTTCTATGTGCAGTCAACTATGAACCTCGACATGCCCACAGTTTCGAGCTGCCTTTTGTTTTACTTAATTCAGTTATGCTTATTCAGGATGGAATGTTGATATTCACGCAATACACGCTATTAATCAACCCTTTTCGTCTAGACACTTTAGCCAAGTAAGAAGGCATGGGCAGTTTTAATCGTATGGTGTCATTTCATATGATAGTGCTAGTCTGCTTAGCTTCTCTAGCGATGATAATTGACTTAACGGGCTCTGCGAGGCTTAATAGCCGAGGTATGGTTTCCTGAAGTGGATTAACACGGGAAGAAGGAAAGACCGTGTGATCGAATGAGGCACAACGAGTGCCTGTTAGCAGGCCCACTTATACGTCCCCACTTAGTTTTGATTTTGGTCACACGCGGACATGCTACACATTTGAACCAAATCGAATAACATGCTTTGACAAACATCATATTCACAAAGCTCTGACCTATTCATCCAAAGGAATACAAGGCGGAAGGCAAGAAGACAAACGGCAAGCACGCCACATCCTTATTCACCGTATGAATCTATGTTGTTTTTAATGCGCCCTCGATGTTAGGGGTGGAGAGGAACTTAGAACTTCGTGCGTGATGCGTGTCGAATTCGCCGGAGCCGACAGAAGCCACTATTCTACTTTCAATTTGCAACATATCCATCAATCTGCTGAAGGATAGCGTTTTGAGTCTCATATGTACTAAGTGATTTTAAACACACTATTTCCTGAAATGGATGCTGTAGCGTCCCGAGGCTCCCTTAGGGCAAAAGAAGGCAAAATGGCAGGGTAAAATATATATATTCACCGAACAGAGGGAAATAGACTGCTGGCATGGCCCGGAGGCCAGCCCACGCAGCTAGGACAGTACGGTCACCTCTGTGACCTTGACAGAAACCGGCAGTTCTAACAAACAAAGTACTACAGATGCTATTAATTTTGGGCGGTGTTTGATTCCTTATTTAATTGTCCACAAATTTTTATAAAAGCATATCAATTTTTTTCTATAAATCTGCCTTTGATGATGAACCGCTTGTAATTATTATGCACTTTCATGGATTCTAAAAACTAATTTATTGAGTACTTCTGTATGTATAGGGTTAGAAAGGCATTTAATCGGAAGTTTTTATTTCAAGCAGTTTCAAGGTCACTGGCTGTATTTAGTATATTGTCTGTCGGTATGGTGGAGAAATTACGTGCTTCAGTTGCGGTTGTATTTTGGCAAAATATGACCTGTTGGCTTCAAATTGAAAAGAACTGTCGGATTTCAGGTTTCAATAGGTGTCAATGATGGTCCGGATCTTAAGGATAGCAGCGACGCACCTGTGCGTGGTGGCGCGCTTAATAAGCTCTGAGAACTTCCAGAACAATTGTCAAACTTGAAGCTTGGTTTCTCTATTGCTCTCCACTTTGTAGCAGTGCAAATAAGTTTCCGCCTATAAGATAGCATGAAATGTGTTGTTCTGTGACGAATCAGTCGTCACTCCCTTTTCGAAGTCTTTTCGCAAAAGCAATGTGACAGCTGCATTATCCAAATTGTTGCATTAGCCATATTGGCAGAATCATTCGTGCTCATCGGACGCGGATTCAGTTGAGGTGCCCTCTGAAGGGATGCTCGAGTACTTTTTCTCCATTTATAAACAGAATGTCGTCGGCTTCAGCTTCAGTAGGCGCGATCTGAATAAGCCTAAGCCAAGGTCGTAAACATTCTGCTACGAACGAGACTTCGACGTGCATTCTGCGCGATCGTCACACTAAATGTCTACCCGTCGGTTTGATAGACAATGCTTCCTGAATCCTCAGCCTGTTCCTGCTGATACGAGGATGTTTTTTGGATGGGATATCCGGTGGCGCAAGTGATGGGTGGGTGCAAATATTGAGTTCTGCTGCGAGAAATGGATATGATTGAACAAATGAAGCGGCATACCAGTAATGTTTCCTCCGAGTGCAAAGGACAGGTGTTTCGTTAAGGCTGTGCCAATGCTGAATGTCGTTTTAACAACCAGCGTTCACTGATGGATTTTTTTTGCCGAAACTGTTGGAAGTCTGCAAAGTAGGGTGCAAGCGGTGCCGTGTCGTGACTCCTGCGTTGTGACGTGGTAGGCAAAAAGGGCCAAGTCAGTGAGTGTGAGGATTGTGGATAGACGGAGGAAGGAACCTGCAAATTCATAGGTGCGTATAAATGACCATTTTATGCACATCTGTAAAGTCTTTACTTGTACATGCTGTTTGCTTGCTGTTTATCTACTTTGATGAGGTGTGACGCCTGACTGCGAAGTGTAGTCTTTTGCAACAAGCCGCCGTCACTGCCTGTTGAATGGGGATCCAACGCTGACTCAGGACTAACTGTGCCTCCTCTTACTACTTTATCTTTCGCATGTTTCACTTGTTTGCTGCCATCAATTGTTTAGGTGCCTTCACCCAGCACTGGCATGCATGAATTATTGGCAGTTCTGACTTTTGCGCATTTTGTTTTGTTTTTCCAGTTAGATGGGTAGGTGGTGTACGTTTGTCGAACACTTGTATTGTCATAGAGGCCAAAATGGGGCAGGACGTGTTTAGCAGGATTCGATGAATATGCATGTGCTCTTTGAGAAGTTTGATTGAGAGAAGTCGTTTATGGTTATTGCGTAGGGTGTTGAATTTGCTGTTACTGGATTGAGTGTACTGGATGTTGCTAGGTAAGAGAGATTGATTTGCGTCATGCTACGTGTAAGCTTCTGCAACGGACTGCAGACATTGCTTTTGAATAAGTACACTTCTTTGTTAGTCGGAACGGCAGCATAGGTGCTAAATACTTTTGTATTAAATGAGCATATTCTACTGAAACTCCTTGTGGCTTGATAGCTTGTTGCTGGTTTGCTTCTTTTAATCGTTCTGTGAATTTGATGGGGCTATTTCGTAGGTATGTGCGCATTAGAGGTGCACTGAGATTTTCCTGAGTATTAGGCTATTCCGTTGGTCCCTTCTGCTGATGCTAGTTTATTTGCAAACGAACGAAAAGGCAGGGAAGAATATGCGACTTGAAGTGAATTCGACTGTTTACTGTTCTCTGCCTAAGGCACCAAACTATGCACATTTATCATTACCAGGGGAAGCATCTAGAGATGTCTGCCTCCGAATTACTGATGAATGAAGTGTTTATGGGAAACGTAATGTCACGATGATGACTTTGAAGACGACTCACTAATTTTCTTGGCTTGTTCACTTCTCCTGTAACAATGCAGTAGTCCCGACGTAGTCCTTCTCTTCACTCTTCCTCTTTAGACGTAATGGTAATTAGCGTTGGCTTTAGCCGTTTTGCTTTAGGGCTAATAGTTGACTGGCAGGTAGTGTGTGGACAGACAAAAGTGCAGGTTGGCCACGTCAGCATTATTGACGGCCAGTAGTCGGTGGACGTCTCCCAAGACACAGGCTAGTGTAATTTGGCAAGCGTTAAGCTTCATCGGTTTATTTACTTGCGCTCCTTTAACTTATCTGTTGATTTGGTTATTTGGTTGGTGGGGTTTTGTTGGATAGCCAGGGGAAGGTGAGGTAATATGTCTACTCATCTCCATCCGTTTTACTTTAGCGATATAGGATGTGGAGTTGGAACAAGTGTACGATCCTGTCTGATGTGAACAAACTTGTTGAATCCGCTCCATCTTAGTCAAAACATCAGACTTTCGGAGATGCTAAAATTAACACCTCTCCGACGCCCTCATGACGAGTGTTTTTGGGGAGCATTGCTTCACTTCGATTACGTTGTTGCTACTAATAATGCGTAGTTTGCAAGTTGCTCATAGCCGGAAGAAACGGGATGCCTTATTATGTTTAGCTGCCTTGTGCACGCTATGTGTTCTGCTGTTTTGAGCACATGCACACGCGCGCTTGATCTATTACACGTAATATCCATTGTCTTTGATTGCTGTCATGAGCGTGTCAAATGCAGCAGAGCTGTAGGTGACCCTAGGTATCGGAGAGGGTGGAAGGGGATGTCGCTGTCATCGACATGTCCAGGACTTAGTGCGTACGGGCTCCATGCGCATGTTCTAGCACCTGACGATGTTGAGCGGTTTTGCAGTCCGTTTTTAATGTGGCGTCGGATGTTTAGCCAGCAAGCGCCACGGCGACAATGGCAGAGACCCAGTGTGGTCCAGCCTGCACCCTAGCTTCGTGTCATCGATTAGTTGTCTCTGTTGCGCGAGTGCTTTGTGCGGCGCATGACTTTGACACGACAGTCATGTGTAGGGAGGAGTTATTTGTAAAACGTTAAAATTCTTCCATTACATATTTGCGTCCCTGTACTTTTTTTATTAAATTGATTAGTCACCTAGTGGAGGTTTGGAAACGGATGCTGGGTGGGGGGATAAAGTCAGTGTTGGCTGTCTAATGATCCTTTTGCCGCCCTCTATATCTCAATTTCTCTATCTGCCAACCTATCTGCCTACTTGTCTGTCTACTTTTTCAACTATCGGTCTAGTTCTCCGACCAATCTTTTACTTGCGGAATGTGTGGGGTCAGTTTGGGCAGCATACGGAAGATATATGAGACTGGTCCAGATGGGCCTGTTTGCAGTGCTCACAGAAGGTACTTAAATGGTGGGAAAAGCAGCACTCTAAATGGCTAAGATGCTAGAGAGAAGCGCATTTGTCAGCCGGATATAAAGCTCACTGGGAGGAGTTGGAAACATCAATTCCATTTTGATAGATTACTCAATTAGCTAGGCCTTGCACCGACTAAAGTCAAGAGAGGGAGGCAGGTGTCAATTACGATGCCTCCAAGAATGCAAGTTGTGTCGAAAATGAGGTGTAGCAATGCTGGAAGGCTAGCTGGCTCACACGAGGCATCCGTCGACCTCGAATTGAATTGGGTCACGTCATTGCCGAACTTTGTCGGCACACTTTGTCATGCCTCAAAGCCGCTTTGCTACCAAATGTGGTTAATAACAAGTCGTTCGACTAAATACATTGACTGTAGCAAATGATTTAGGCCCTAAGTAAGGGATCACGCAAAACAGTATTGGCTGGTTGATTGTTCAAAACCACCAGATGCAGACGAAAAGGCCTCGTGACTCATCATTACGGTCTTATCTATTAATTTGGGCTCAGCCAGGGGACACGGGACCCATAGTGGAGACGATTATTGTCAACCCACGATTGTCCTACGAATTGCATTGCCAATCGCCCAAGAATCCGTAACTTAGTCAGCATCTATCCACAGTGTTGCCAGACTCAATGAGGGATGATTAGATCGAATCGTGTCAACCACAAGAGCCACGAGACTCATCATCGAGTGCATGACGCGTGTTTTTACGACTGGCATCTGCGTTGTTGCTTCTTCCATTCTGCTGCTGGTTCTGTTTTTAATGGGAGGCACGACTTCTTCATTTAAGTGTGGTAAGTTCTCTTATCATCGTTCTCTTCACTTTCTTGCGTTTTTGTTTGCCAATGCCTAATCTTTTGCAAGATTTTAATTAAGTACTGTCTTAACTTTTAAGCGTTTTTGGGCAGGGTGATTGAGCATAGAAAATTACCCGTTCCCCTATCTTCGCAACCGATTCCAAGCTTTGGCTTTCAATGAACGAGTGACGACGAGCTCCTGTTAATCAATCTTCGCTTATGGCACCAGATTTGCTGATTTCATTCATTTCTGTGCTATTCTCGTAAAAGCTAGCATTTTTGCAGAGAGCTTAAAATCGGCTGCTTGGCGAAGTAGGGTCCCTTATCTTTTGTTAGCTTGTAAAGAGTAAACATCAATCCGTTAACAGGCTCTTGGTGGAGCGTTGGGGTTTTCGCGTTTCGGACTCAACTGCTACGTATAAAGTCAAGTAGGTTGGCTATTTTTCTCAAAAGGCAAGTTTTGCAACGAATCTGCTGAACGGCCCTAATGCTCTGTTTCATTTGGTCCTTTAAACTCTTCTTTGCTCGTGTGAATTTCTACCTTTTTTGAAATATGCAAAGAAGAGGCAGCCATTTCGTTTCGGTTGTTTGGTTCGGCAGGCATTTTCAGCTTAGCTTCATTATTCCTGTTACCGAGCCTGTAATTAATTCATCAATAGGTTCAAGTTATATCTCCTTTTAATGTATGAAATATGGTAGTTGTTACCGATCTGGTCCCAAGTTCTTTGGTCACATCTTTTTTCCTGTGCCACCTTTGCCTTTTGTCTGCAGGTACTTACCATTTTAAAAGTGGAGAGATTGTTGAGCAGATCACATACGCTTTATTCCAAGAGGTTTTCCTTCTCCGTTCTCTTGATTGAGCCCTGGATGTGTCATGTTTTTCTAAGAATGACCCCTGCGATTTTCACCCCCACTCGCAAATTCTTTCTGAAATATGATCTCTTTGATCATGGACAGATTTGGCATGTGCGTTATTTTCCACCAGAGTTTGTCCTCATATGGAACAGCAAAACGGGTGAGTGCGGTCTACATTTCATCAGCGCAAATAGTCTGGTGATGTTTGATCTCGATTGGGATCCAGTTGACGACGACCAGACCGCAATGCGTGTGTAGGGTGATGTACAGAAGAGACAGTTCCACACTCATTGCATCAATTCGGTTCTCTAAACATCCCGGTTGCGATTTCTTTTTAGTTGTATACAATAGAGGAGGGGATGGGGTTATAGCAGACGCACCAGAAGACATTAAGCAGTTGTGCAGTGGAGTTGATGG
Source organism: Taenia hydatigena (assembly GCA_036345935.2). NCBI lineage: Eukaryota > Metazoa > Platyhelminthes > Cestoda > Cyclophyllidea > Taeniidae > Taenia > Taenia hydatigena. Next base: position 3,816,945 of record JADWOT020000007.1, read on the forward strand.
GGAACATGGAGGGACGTTTTGGTCTTGTTGAGCTGAATAGCTCCGCGTGTTACTCAGGAACTGATCTTGACATGCATGACAGATTGGTCATAAAGGTGGTTCCCCTTTCCTCACTGCAATCCAAATGAAGGACGAATTTCGGACTTAACTTGCCGTAAGCATTAGTACGAATGTATTCATCCCTGGCAAAATTTTACGACAGGTTATGCTGGATGTCAATCGGACCCTGGGCATCGGAAAGTTTGCTCAACCATTAAACGTTATCAGGAATTAGCACTGTGTTAGTTGGGTGAATCTCGAAATTTGAGGGATTGTCATTGACTGATGGACGTATGCACGCTCAAACGTGTAATTGTCGAGTAGGCTGACGTCTCGTGCTGGTGCGGGTGTCCACGAGTGCGGACGTCTTTTTGTTCACAATTGACTTGTTTCATCACCGCACTTTGTTGTGCACAGGCACTGCCGCTGTTCTGTGCCATTCTTGATAAATAATGTCTCTTTCGTACATAACGTGAGCTAGCGTAATTCAAGAGCACATTCTGTAAAGCTGACGATGACAAGCACAGGGGCAACAGGACGTCGAACGGACTCAATAGACTTCCTAAGCATTTGAAGTCATATGTTGATAATCACCAAATTAGCTTTAAGCACATCCGGTTTAGACTGAACTGGAACTGGGAATTTCAGAGTCTTAATCTATATAAAGGTCCGTGCAGCCCTCCTGGATAGACGAAACGTTGGCTGTCCGAAACAGACCACGACCGCCCCATGCGTGAACAATGCGTTGTCATGTGATGAATGGACGTGTTGTTACGTGTTTCATGTTCACACTACGCATGCTCACACAGACGGGGGTCGTGAGGCGACGTTGATTGGGTAGGTACTAATGGCGGTTTGGTAGCAAGACAGGGTGGCTGAGTGTGGGGGTGCAGGATGCAGACACGAGGGGAGGAAAAAGGGGAGACGAAGGCGAGGTACCAACGTAAGCACAGTCATCTATTCACCAGCTGCAGATGATGAACACATCAATCGAGACGGGCTTAAACATGCCAGCTTATGAGTGCGGTGGATGGCCTGATTCACAGTGTCGTCGCACCTGCTTTCTCCAGCACACATTCGCATAGGTAGTGTGACGGTTTGAGTGACCTCGGCATGTCGGTCAGTAAAGCCGCTGTCATTAGACTGATAGTTACTCCAAACCCTCAACTAGATTTTAATCAAATAAGTGCGCGCTAAGTAATCAAGGGGATTGTAACCATGTAAATGTGACACTACTACATTGGATTTTACTGCCTGCGTGCAATGTTCATCAAAGTTTACATTTGCTTAAATTTGGACGACGTCCGTAGGCACAAATTCAATTTAGAAATCGTGACATGATAGTGCAGCCACATTAACGTCTTTTATACTTAGCATAAATCAACTTTCGGAAGAAATGACGCGTCTATGCCTAAGAGACCATCTCAAGTCTAAGACATTTGCGCAGACGAAGTGCCTCAGAAGATTTTTAAGTGGATTAAATTGGTGCATGAAGCTTCATGCATTGATGCTGCAGTTTAAAATGGCCTTATCCGTAAAGACAAAGCTAACAGATAAGATGACAGATGATACCAAATAAAATAAAACCTTTGTAAGTATGAGGCACATCGTAATTAAGATGGAAGAAGACGGTATGACACTACTTGCCAGCATCGATGACATAGATGCATGAGATTGTGGAACTATCAAAATGGAAGCCGTCTAGGCAATAATATTCCCCAATGCCAAGTGCACGACCAGGTTGATTGGTTGAACAGTATATAACATTCAGACCCATCAATGACAGCCTCAGGTCTTTGAATAACAAGAACTAGGTTCCTTTTTAAAGGGTTGTGAATGTCTTGCAGAACTAGGCATGTTTTTTGAATGCTGGCCTTGTGGCTGAGCTTAACCCTCCAGGCTAATGGGAAGTCTTCACATGAGTAACTCGAGACGAGGAACGCTTTCAATGCATTGCGTGCAAAGTAGCACAATGAGCAAAACTCATGCGAATCACTAATCGCCCTTGCAACTGATAATTAAGCTTTTCAAGAAATGCATATCCTCCTACGTGCATAGTGCAAACCATCAAGAACTGAAGGATTAATAACCTGTTTGAAACATTATTTGTGTAATTCAAGTAAACATGCCTGAATAGAATGTTGAATAAAAGTGCTGTCGTTCAAAGGGAGTGAGAAATGTTTGCGCTATTAGCACACCGATGAATACAGACAAAGATGGCACCTTTTGTTATAATATCCACTATGAACCAAGTAGAATGGATCAGAGCGCACCACCCTAAACCGGAGATTTGGCTTGAGACTGAATAAACATTCCTTGCGATAAGAAGATCAAATGTTACGAGTTCAAACTTAGCATAACTGCGATCACAAAAACTGGTGTCTCAGAACTCGGATGCGCTTTCAGTAAAGTGGAAAACCGTCAAAAATAGATGCATTGTCGCCTACAACAGCGTCTGCAGATGCCGTTTGTCTCGCGTGGGACCACAACCTCTGGCTGCGAGTCCTATAAATTAGAGGATTCGGTATCACCCAATAATTGCCTAGTTGTTTTTATGACGTAAACGCTTTTCGCCAAAATCAAGGTTGTTTATTTTTCACACAATGTTAAATGTAGTTGTGGGGCAAAATAGACGGTCACGGTGCAGAAGAGAATGGTTTCAAAGAACTTTGGAGGTTAGAGCAAGCATGACATTTATGCCTGTCTGCCCGACATTGACCGCGATCGCAACAACTAAAACGAAAGCCATCTCAAATCAAGAGACAGTTCTAGGTTTCCGACCGTGCCTGTCACATAAAAAGAACAAATAGAAGCATTCGTGCTCATGATGGTATCATTTCTCCCCTTATCCGCCTTACATTTACACACCCACCCACCCATCAGGACCCGTCCCACACTATTCCATTCACTATTCGGCATCACGCATCCCTCACAGACCTCTTTTTCGCCATCGGGCAGGCGCACATGTTAGTGCGAATTGAAGCGTAACACCTGCCAAGCAAGTTGGCGCCGATGCTGCCTTTATGTATGGCTTGATTTTCTTTTCCATTTACTGGTCATTTATTTTTATTTATTACATTATCTGTTGATTTTTCTTTCTTGGTGCAAACCACCATCCCCCGTATTTTGGCCGTGTGATTTCCACTTTTTGAAATTACAGCATCTTTCAATTTTCATGTGTTATTTTCTGCTGGATTTTTGTCCCTTAATGTGGACATGGATGTGTTTGTTTTAGCTGTTGCACCTGATTGGTTTGGAAGCATTGCTGAAAAAGCTTGGTTTGAAATTTGTCTCTTCCATTGCTCCGCGCTTCTTCAGGCACTAGTGAGCTTATAATCAGTAGTTGTTGTGATGCGTTTTGTGTCTTATCGAGTTGAGGATTTATGTCTCATAAAAGGAATCGCCAGCTATTATGTTTCGCAGCTCTAAGTAATCGCTCGGCAGCATTTGTATTATCCGAATATTTCCGGTATCATTTTTGTTTGTGGAAGCGGTATGGCTGTGATAACCTTTGGAAGGGTACTTCAGTTTGCTGTTTTTCATCAATAAACAAGAATTACGCCCTATGCAACTTCGGCAGACGCGATTTGAACGAACCTAAGCCGAGGTAGCGGAATCCTCTGACGATCGAGATGTCAACGTGCAGCCGACGCCACTGTCAGACTAAGCATAAATCTGCCTATTCTGTCAGTAAGATTATCGAAGAACGTCGTCTTGTTCAAGAATATCATTAATGGTCGCATTTCTTCCGACAGGCACGTGGTACGAGGAGCGCTGGCACAGGTGATGGGTGGACCTTTCCTTCAATCAGCACTGGTGTGCTGTATCCGTTGACAGCTCTAATTTTTTATGCTTATTGGCATCCGTTTAATGGTATTGACCGAAATGACTTACTCTCGTATTAGACCATTTTACTTGTTTTGTAATCCGTTTAAAAGAAGAATTGGCACGTACATTTTAAGGACTATGATCAAGACATTATAATATCTCAGAACCATTTTACCAAACCGAGCATGCTAGATGTTGATAGTTAAGGTGTGGCAATCTGCGCAATAACTCACATGAATATCTACGGTGAGACAATCCTAATCTCCAAACAAGTCTTCTTAAGGCCAAAGAGCAGTATAGGTAATCCTTTGAGCAAATCGAGATGTTTCCATTTTGCGCCAGTATCAAGTGAGCAACCTTACCATGGCATCTTGTAATAACTCTGCCACACATAATATGGTCTGTACAACCCGGACGTGTGTGGTATTTCGCTATCGTATTGCCTCTATTGCGACACGCCAGCATAAAACATGGAAAGTGTGAATGTCCTTTAACTTTTTTGGTGCATGCGTGACTGCACCTTAGGTTAAATGCGTTCGTTGGAAAAATTAATTTAGGATTGATTAACGGATTGAGTGCTAGTGTCTGAAGGTGATATGCGTCATAGTGGGCAGAGTATATGGTACATTGGATACAAATGCTATTCAAGTAAGCGAGTATTGGAGAAACCTTATGAAAGTCATTGTGGCTAAAGGAGATGGAGAAGCAGCCATCTAGCGATTGCTGCATTTGCATCCGCAGCAACCAGTTCATTATTGACCTTGCCTGTACTACGATGGCTAAAGCATCTCACTGAAAGTCCAATTTTGTGCTCGATACATCTATTTTTGCTTTTAAGACTAGTACAAATGAATCACTAAAAATTTTTACAAACAGGAACATTGGGAGGGCAAATCGCAAGCTCATATGCTGCGCATACCTCATAAAAATTTTTGCAGTGTGTAATACGATCCACGCAGGTGTCGACGATCTAGCCTTTCTTGTGTGAATGCGAATTCCTCACTCATGTTCCCTTTATGCAAACTTTACTTGGCTGTGAGAAGAAGGCATTCGAAGTGGATGCAGACCGCTACTATCAGTCACTGAAGTTAACCGGGTCCGGCATACTGATATATAAAAGTGTTACTAATGTCAATTAAGTAGCATCATTGGAAATAGCAATGCACTTTGAAAGAAACAGCAATAGGGGGAGCCAACAAACCTGTCGATTAAGGCACTCATTGAGCCCATTCGTCAAGAATAAATTTTACAGCCACTTATGACTATGAGCTGCGCTTCCATACAAAGGAATGCTTCTCATCAAGTTATAAAATTATTGCAACCAATGGTCGGGAATTGTCTGCATTATCGTGACTAAATGGAGTGAAGAGAAGCCTGAGAAGAGGTCTCGAGCATGCCACTCCTCCATCGGTGTCGAATGGATTCCAAGCTCCATCAGATATGTTGAATTAGTCAAAGTCTGGCTAATCGTAGGAAAGGAGAAATTGAAGTAAATATATGAAAGTAATTAGATCTGATTTGCGACCCACAAACCACGTTTACAAAAAGTATCTTTGCTTTAAAGAAAGCGTCGTTTTAGGGCAATACACCAGTATTTGTTGGTTTAGTCATCCTAAATCTTGTACTGAAGAACTCCCAAATGGCGAATGAATATCTCGGTCGTCAAGTTTGCTTAAAATAACCTCTGTTTCCACGATGAAGGATTATCACCATGACCTTTATAAGCATATAAAACGCATTCAGGTGACCCACTTGCAAGCAAGCCAATCAAACGATGGCTCATCATGCATTTGAACATCTCACCCACTACCTGCCACTTTTTCCTTTTGTCAAATAAATAAAATATACGCTTATATCCATAGGCATGATCACTGAATTTACTGTAGTCATTGCATTGCAAATGCTGTAGCTCACTGGTCGGAGTGTAAAATGGCGGTCAGGAAATTTGTACCGCAAAGACATCCTTGCCGCCTTCAGATGTGGAAACAGACTAGTGGTAAGAATTAACCAGTTGCTCAGCTTTTATGGAAAAGCTTTAGAGTACATTCGAGCCAAATTTTTCTGTTGCCTCACTTAACGCTCTCACTTGATTATGGAAAATGCTTCATTTTATAAAGTGTTCAAGCCTTCACAAAAGTATAATTTCACTTATCTAAACACCAGCCGTAGTTGACTGCATAATATGTGGGTCACAAATACATTCCCACCTTCCTACCAGCCAACGGCCATCGCTTAAAGAACAGCTTGCCATCACTATTAACTAACTCCTATGCAGCAGTCGAAATCCAAGTGAGTGATAATTCTTTCCACCCGTCATTCCTCAAACCAAACGTTACCGCCTGTGCATGGCTAAATTTTGGGTGCGAAGTCGTCACGTGACTTACCACCTTTCCCCTGTACCCACCACTTTTACACTGGGGTGCACTTCTTATTGGTTAGACAAAACCATCGCCAACGCCTCCTATCACTGGTTCTCCCATTCATTTTGCTGCATCGGACAGACAACTGCATCTGACCTAACCGGATCTCGTCTAAACCAAGGCATAGGTGCACTTCCTTTGATTTGAGCTGGCATTCACTTAATCAAACCGAATGAATTTGAGTAAAATTGATGCTGTATGTGTTGGAGCACCAGGTTATAACAATCTCGTAACGCTCGTTGCGCTCGGGTAGCGCAGTCGGTTAACACGTCAGTCTCATAATTTGAAGGTCGCGGGTTCGAGTCTTGCTCTGGGCAGTGCTTTTCCCTTCAAGACTTTCTTTTGGCATCTGATAACTAGCTGTGAAGGGACAGCTGCGACCACGCACACGCACATTCTTAGACACTTGTTGGCACTACCGCAAACGAACGTAAATTGGTGTGGGCAAATGAGACACCCACGGTGGGACTCGAACCCACAATCTTCTACTTAGGAGGCAGACGCATTATCCATTAGGCGACGCGGGCTGGGTCGACGACTTTTTAACACTTAAATCAATTACTTTTTAAGGATGGATAATATCGTATTTGCATAGTTTTTTCGAATTCTTTATCCTACTACTCCATTAATTCCATCACCCAAGCAGTGCGACAAAACAAAATTTTGGGTCAGTATACATCACGCCTCCCCATTCTCTTAGGTTTTACTAATTTTTCCGTAATATTTGGCTCATCGCAATATTTATTCCCCATTTGACGTTCTGGGTGCGTAAGCAGACATTACAAACGCCAACCACCTTTCTGCCTCAAGATGTGGCAAGTCACACGAAGACGCAGATCACACAAAGCTGTCAGATTAAATGGAGCATTTAAGGTTGGTAGTAGCAAGACATTGACATATCTCCTGTCTAATTAAGCTAACGCCGATTCCCGAATATTGACAAGACCTCAAATACCACTAAAAATGGAAGATGAAACCCCAATCCCGTAACCAGTGATCCAATGAAACTCCCGAAGGCAAAGCACTACAAAAGCATTGAATTGAGAATGGCAAGATATTGAAGGTTTCAGTCAGAACAATAAAGTACATGCTTCCCACCGTAAATGAATGCATGGTAGGGTGCAGCAAGCATTCACAAGGTTAAGGTTGGAACAAATGCTGCTGTTATCATCTGATGTAATCCTGCAGAAAACGATACAGTGGCCATTATGAAAGAGGAGGAGGGAGAACGGGGAAGTTAAAGAGAGATATATAATGAGGATAGGAGGCGAAAGTAAATGAGAAGCTTGAGGGCTCCCACTGACAAAAGCTACAGATGATGAGATGCAGAGTTCTTGACACTGCCGTACCACACGGACCACATAGTTTGCCTCACGTGTCATGTGTCCGTGGGTCTCATCAACCGAATATCAGACGTCGCATTTGAGACGGATCACAAAAAGAGCTAAATAAGGTCGAGCGCATTTAACAGTTGTGCCAATACCTTGGAGATGTCATTGCCGATGGTATCTCCTCTATCATTATTTATTGCACTTACAGTCAATCGGCATTACAAATAGAGGCGAGAGGTGGGAATAAGCGCATCAGCTAAAATTTGTGTCCATATCTCAGTGATGCACCCCAGTCAGATCGGCAGGTAATGGGCAAGATGGTATGTTTGCTGAATATTTAACAAATACTACGCGTCAGCAAGAAAGCTGCGATAAACAGAGCGCCATGGCTAATTACTTACTCATACGTTGCTTGTAGTAATGAACAAATGAAGCGGCATGCCAGCAATATTTCCTCGGAGTGCAAAGGACAGGTGTTTCGTTAGGGCTGTGCCGCCGCTAAATGTCGTTTTGGTAACAAGCGTTCACTGATGGATTCGTTGCCAAAACTGCTGGAAGTCTGCAAAGTAGGGTGCAAGCGGTGCCGTATCGTGACCCCCGCGTTGTGATGTGGTAGGCAAAAAGGGCCAAGTCAATGAGTGTGATTATTGTGGATAGATGGAGGAAGGAACTTGCCAATTCATAGGTGCGTATAGATGCGCATTTTTATGCACATCTGTAAAGTCTCCACTTGTACATACCGTTTGCTTGATGTCTATCTACTTTGATGAGGTGTGACGCCTGACTGCGAAGTGTAGTCTTTTACATTAAGCCGCAGTCACTGTCCGTTGAATGGGGATCCAACGCTGACTTAGGACTAACTATGCCCCCTCTTACTATTTTACCTTCTAAATGCTTTACTTGTTTGCTGCCATCAGTTGTTTGGGTGCTTTCACCTAGCACTGCTATGTATGAAGTAATGACAGTTCTGACTTTTGCGCATTTTGTTGTTTTTTCCGGTCAGATGGGTGGGTAGTGTACGTTTGTTGATCACTTGTATTGTCATGGAGGCCTGACTGGGGCAGGTTGTGTTTAGCGGGATGCAATGAATATGCATGTGTGCCAGGGTTATTATTTCATTTGCTTGTGAAGAAAAAGGTAGTAAAACACAACCACATTTTCAACTCTGCGCATGCCACCTTGCCAGCCTTTCGTTTGAATTCTGTGATAGAGGGCTACCGTTACAGCTTTGTTGCTTAGCAATCGTTACTTGAGACGACTAGCACATGAGTGAAAATTTTTATTAGGGTTACGATTTGGGCCGTGTTCCAGCGGTCACATGAGGAGGAAGAGATGGAGGAGGAGAGGAGGCAACTATCTAACACTGATAGCCAACCAACAATCAAGAAAGAGACAATTGTCAGTTGCGAGCACGTTGATGGTGGAGTTGCTACATCATGTACTTCTGTTTCAAGACTGCACCGTGCTTACGTCCATTCTGATTGCACCTCCATACTGGATTGCAATTGCGTTTGAAGATCTTGACTGCAACTATTCGAATTAGCTCATGTGATAGGTAAATATTAGGGCAGCTCCTTGCGAATATCGTGCAACTTGATGCCTAAGATCCAAACGTTTGGTCTGCTTCCATAGTTGCCCCACTCCCCGGGCGCCATAAATTAACACAGTGTGTGCGCTCGTGGCATTATGCAGAGAAAATGCAATAGAAACTCCCACTTTCAAACTAAAAATAATCGCCAATTGATGTCGGCAGAAATTGGAAATGCTCACTCTTCGAAGAGAAGGAGGGGAGAGTTAGGGCAAAGTGTGGTTGTACGCGAAATATGGTCTGTTTAAATAAAAGCCGGTGGGCTGGTACCTGTTTAGAAGATGCAGCAAATCCTTAGGCACCAATTACTGTCCTTTTCTTTATGGGTCTGCTTACATATAAACCCTTAAAGCTGCCTTGCTAATGCGATTTCTGGTGCCAGAAGTCTGTCCATTTCTGCGTCTTCTTTCTGATACAATTTTAAAATTGTGCTGCTGCTCCTCCTTTCTCCTTGCTTATTCACATCAACTCCGCGCGTTGGTTATGACTCCATAAAGGCATGTAGAAGCCTGCGCCGGTGACCTAGATTTAGATTGCCTGTGCTCTTCTCAGCTCGCACCTCTTGCCAACTCATCGGCATTGGGTCGCCGGTCAATGGATCGACAATACCACATGCTGTGCAGGCATCGCTTATTGGTCATTTGCTCCTATCCAGTAGGCTCTAGAGCGGGTTGGTCGGCAAAATTCGCGCGGATAGGTGGGTGGATAAACAAAACAACTTAAAAGAAATAAAACTTTGATTGTGACAAAAAGGAAGGACCAACCAATTCGATTTGTTGCTGGTGGTTTGCACAGGTGGCACCAACGTCTTACGTGTCTTCACCTCAAAACTGCACTGTGCTTACATTCTGCCTAAATGCCTCGTCCTCATTTTGGTCGGTGCATATTGCATTCGAGGAACCGAACAATAAACATGCTACAGTATGGCAGTTATCCCGTCAACCCTAATGATCCACCATTCTATCAGCCTATATGCAGAATAGTTGCCGCACGAAATCCCACAAATGACCGTTGCCATCACCACTACCACTGCATTTCATGTAGTCAGTTCAGAAGTTACGTCAGTGAATGACAGTCTACAACCCCACATAAACCAAGAAGCTCACCACAAATTTTAACCACCACTCATTAAAATGAAGCCATATGCATTGCAAAGGAATGCAACATAAGACTAACAATCTCGAAATTGACAGGTGTTGCAGCGGGCAGGATCTCCTCTACGCCTTCCACAGGAAAGAAAACTCCCAGTTGTAAAAGTGGTCGAACAGCATCCACGCTCGCGCGACATAGAAGGTTGAGCAGCAGAGGCAGAGCGAATGCAGATATGTTTAACTTCACCACTCATGGCCAGTGAGCAAGAATTGATGCACTCGCAATTCACTTCAGCGTTAATCAACACTCCGCGCATCACATCACAAACGCGATGACATTGCAAGAAGCAGTAATGAAGCTGCTACTCGTAACTCCATGTCCTATGGCGACTACTTCCTGTCACAAGATTGGCCGAATCGCAGTGATGAACAAAGACAAGCACTTCATTGCACAATCACTACCCGCTTGCGACGCTGAAGCTAAACTTGCCAATTACCAGGCCCATCAAAATTACTTTAAAATGAGTGAATATATTCTAGGCGCAAATCTTTCTTCTCATAATACCAACCAGACAAACCGGGCAAACGAAAAAGGACAAAAAGCATATCCATATTGTTAGTATTCACAGGTGCATTTCATAATGCCATCAAAATCATAGGTAATGACACTCTAAGTTGCGGTAGAATCACTAAATGAGGCTGATGCAAATGAAAGGCTTTAGAGTCACCGCATCTATTGATAATCAGAGAGGCATTCGCATCACTGGTCGGGCGCGGACAGGCGCACTTGAGAGTCCACGAACACGAGGATGGTGGGTACAGAGCTTTGCACATTGGTCAGTGGTTCACAAATGCCTCCTGCCACTCCTTCAACGCAAACTAATGCAGATAGTTGATTATGTTAACTACCGATTGGTCCGCTTTCTAATCAATGTCCATTGGAAAGAGGTAGGCCAAAATTTGGGTGTGCATGTTAAGATGGTACATCAGAGAATTGTAGACAAAGTCACGCTTTTGACAACTATTTGAAAGCAATGGCAAGTGACATTAGCCGAGACCCGCCAAAGGACATCTATTGCTGGCGTGGGGGATACTTTCCCACTTGAGTTAGAGTTATATAGCATTCAGAAGAAAGGCCTTAGCAATGCCTCTTTTGCATTCACCAATGGATTAATTCATCGCAAACAATTCCGCCTGCCAGCACATCTTCATTCATCCTAACAAACAGACCAATGATTCGACATCTGCCTCCTAGTAGCCAGTCCAGCGCCTTCAACCGCAGTTCCTTTGCTCACTCGTTAAGTCGATGAAGACAACTCCAATGAAGTCTCCACCTTTTCATTTTCTGATTGATAGTGTAAACAGAGCCGAGACAACCTTCTACTTAAGCGTTCTCATCAGTGATGATTAAATCGGAATGGAGCAAAATGTCAGTTTTAGCATCTCCAAAGACCAGATGGTTCTTTCGAAGGTGTAGGAATCTCAACTAGCTCACACCCATTGCGCAGGACGAGGCAAATGATCCAAAGCAATATTTTATGCTGCTGTTGCAGTAAAGCAGTAAAGGAAAGTGGCAGAGAAGTGGCGAGTTCGATAGATGAAACGGGAGACCATCAGGCAGGTCGGTAGACAGAAAAATCGATGACCAGGCAGGTAACTCCACAGAAGGAAGAGGTAAAGGCTCTCCCTCCTTTGACTGCCTATCTACTCAATTTCCTGCGAACCAAATAGCCAGATATCCGAGTAAGTGCACAAAAATGCTGGCAGGGTCGAACCCACATCCCGTCTTTGTTTCTATGGTCCCTCAATCAAATATTAACCCCATCGCAAGACAAATTACTACGATGACTAAAGGAAAAATGGGGACCACGCAAAGGATACAACATTACTATGACAGTGGAAATACACACGCCAAGGCTATCAGTGCATTGCCTCCAAGGGCGTCACCATAAAATTGCGTCTTCACTGAACGCCTCAGTTATAAGCATTTTAGAAACAATCATCCCAAGAGGCCTCATATGATAGCAACAACTGCACAAATTTCCATTATTTGGATTAAAACACCAAACAAAGTCAGATTCAAACATTGTAGCGCCCTTTGCATCACCTCTGCTTCCAACTTCACAAACATAATAACATCTGCCGAATGAACCGACAAAATTGTTTGATAGTTCCACAAAACTTGATTCGACCCGAAAAAAATAGAGTTTGGGAAAAGCATGGCTTTTAAATTGGGAAGACATTAAGGAGTAAAGCAGCAGCAAATTTCCTAGTCAAAAGTGTGTTTGCTGGAGCATGCTTCATTGATGCACCAATGCATGGTATATCACCGACTGACATGACTTAGAAGAACGTTTATCTGGCGGTAGGAATTGCGTCCCACTGAGGATGGTTACACGATTCATGACGCCGATCAAGGCATCGCATCTATCAACGTCAAATATGCTTCATCGGATAACAGCAGCTTTAGGACATTAAAGCACTCCAACAAAAAAAGAAACAAGTGGCACGGTCAATTACAAAAACGGGTAAATTTAGTCAGTGGCATGATCAGATGTCAATAAGCACAAATACCAGACCTGCTAATATTTAATAAGTGCCAATAAGAGCAAAAACGCTCAAGATCTGCGCAAACAAGTAAACTACACAAGAGGCTGGAAAGTACGAAATGACTCCAACGAAGGTAGAGCTAGTCGTAAGTCATCTAAATGTAATTTCTATCCAATCCGCAGTGCCTGTCGCGGATACAAAAGGCTGCACTTAATGACGAGGCGGCATGCCTGATTAAACTAGATGAATGAAAAATGCAAAATATAATGCAACGCAAACAGATGCATGCATGACTATGCTTGGCTACAATTCTCCCTCCGTATATCCGCACTCTCAACCCATACAAACGGCTGGTCTTTCCTGTTTGCGACATCATGAAATTACAAACTACCGCATTTCGTCGCATTCAACCGACTCCCAGCAGTTTCACTGAAGAGAGCATGAGGCTAGTATACTGCATCAAGTGTGATCTCGTCTCCGTTTTCAGCGGCGAAGTTCAAGCTTCTAGTTCACCTATCACTTCAGTCAGGAGATTCCAAACTGAATAACGTCTCCGCGCCTGTAGGAGCAGAACGAAATATAGAGCAACGATTACAACCACAGTGAAATTCTGCAATAAACTTACCAACCAAACCAGCACATTGAAACCTAGTTTAAGGACGACGTGTGCTGCACATCGACAAACCGGTCCTAGCAGAATCTTTGCCATCTCGCCTTATGCTTGCTCAAATCACGCTTGCCGATGCTGCAGAAGAGGTGATTCAGTCTACCGATAGAGAAGAGCATGCTCAAGTGCCCTTTCGGAAGATGCTACAGCCGTATTCGCGCTAAGACTCATCGACAGAACAGAATTCATCCAAACGGACGGTAGAACAACTTGTACGATAAAACTGGCACGGCGGGATTGTGAGAAGACATGGGGAAGGGGCAATGGCGGTTTCTCCCTGAAGCACGCATGCTGAAAACGTTAATTGTTAAATTTCGTCTCCTTCACAGTTACTATCAAAGCTTACTTATTACAAAATTAAAAACATACACATTCAGGTCCACCTCTGATTCCACATCTTCGCTAACATCAAAATTTGCAACTGTTTTGGCAGGCTCCCTTTGCTTATCTTTACAAATGGAACCTCTTCATCCTCATCTGCAGACAAAACGCACACAACGATGACCTTGAAGCTGATTAGTCAACCAACCCATAAGGGAGTAAAATCATTTTGCAAGAAATATTTGCAAAAAAACCAGCACAAACTTCTAAGTATTTGCACCTAAAAGTTTCCTGCAAAGTAATTTTAAATTACTCATATTACATGTTTTCAATTAAAAAATGAGAAAATATTTTGGTCAAGTTGGTTATTTGCCTGAAGGCAGTGTACAGTGATAAATACGGAAACTGTTGATAGTTACAAAATTTTTTTAAAGACATGGAAGAATAGGTTTTTTAGGAAAACGCCTGCATTCGGCTTATAAAAAGAAATTGATACTTCGGGCCTACCTTATAGATTAGCCTTTTCAGCCGGCAAAAATCGATTGACCAAGCGCTCGCAACCGAGACCGAAACTTAACCAACCTCTCTCTTCGTTCATCGCAATCCATGCAAAGTCAAATAAGCAAACTCACGAGAAAACCATGTCACTCATCTAATTTTTTGCACCTTTGGGATGATTAACCACGCCGTCACCTATGCATCACGGTATATGATGGGATTTAGAAATGCGTTTAATTTGGAAATTGAACTCATGGATGAGAAATTGCTTAAAGTACGCGTATTTGCAGGTAGATGCAGTAAATTATGGCTTAAATCAGATCCACAAAACAAGAATTGGAACCAAGCCCAATTCCATCGAGATGGGGTCTTGCACTTGTTCAGCAGTCTTCTCCTTCGTAATTTATAGTCACTCTTTAGCGTCCCGAGGCTCTCTTAAGGCAAAGGAAGGCAATGTGGCATGGTAGAATACATATATTCACCGAACAGAGGGAAATAGGCTGCTGGCATGGCCCGGAGGCCAGCCCACGCAGCTAGGGCAGTACGGCCACCTCTGTGACCTTGACAGAAACCGGCAGTTCAAACAAACAAAGTACTGCACATTTCTCGAAATTACTTTTACTCCTCCCTTCATTATTCTAGCTCCTCCGAGGCAGGATTCATCATCTCTTATTTCTCTTCCTCTTTAATTTAATTATTTATGCCCTTATGGCTATTTTAATAGCGTTTATCATTACCATCTACCGGCTTCCGTAAACCTGCTCCACTTCTTTCCTTTCTCTCAAGCCTCATTCTCAAATATGTAAACTATGCACTTCTGCCCAATTATACTGCTCCAGTTTGTCTCCTCGCTCACATTTATGCCCCAAGTGCAGGACCCATTCCTCACTAGCGCACCACTGTTCCTAATAACTGTAGCATATACTAAGCGTAAGTCTAAGCACACGCCTTCATGGAATGCAAGGCGTTGGCGCAAGTGATATTGTGAAATCAATCGTGGAATTGAATAAGTGGGTTATAGGCACCTAAAGCTCAGAACGTTAGAGTGATGGCAGATAGAATCTTCCGAAAGCGGCGAGATGCGAAAAGGAGATCAGCAGTCTTGGAAGGAATGCCTTCATGTCTTTGGTGAAAATTGGCATTAGGAATCGATCATTGCAGCACGCATCCACTCCGGCTCCTAAAATAATACGCTTTCCATCGTAACTATTGATGATACCAGCTGCTAAGGTTCCGGTCCAGAGGTGGATCTTAGAAATGTACTGGGTATAAAACGACCCATTTTTGTCAGTCATCAAGAATATGCCTAGAAAGCTCTAATCTCGTCTAGGATGCGCAAAAGCTCAAGTCTGATGAAAATTGATGAAGATAAGGTATTCTCATATCAAATGTCCTAGTAAGCTAATGCCAGCCTAATAGTATTGATATGACCTTAGCTTTCGCTTGATACTGGATGATTAAAACAAAGATCGTATGAAATCTCTGATGTACAGTGCCTAACAGACAAAAGCAACATTAAAAGAGGTAGGTAAATCACAACGTATGGTATTCTTTATGTATTTGAGATAATTGCAGATCCTACCACAATTACACATTCCTGCAAGACCTCGCTCCAGCTGCAATTGTTATTAGTAGAACTGTGTATACACAAAGCGTACCGTTTCTCTTTTTCCCATTTTGAGTCCTTTCGTGACAAATTGCTGCCATAAGTCGGAGTGTAGGGCAGCCCATTTTCATAAGGATCATCCTCTTCATAATGATGGGTCCAATTCCTTTCTGCATTCTTGTTAGAACTGCGCGTAAAGTGAACATTTAAAGGTCATCTATGCACGTTCTCCATAAAGCATAAACTTATCAGGGGATTAAGGCCCCTTAAGGCCGTAAAATCAACTATGACATGCATAACTTTGAGCCCGTTTGAAACACGGTAGTAGGATCTCCACTATGAAATCAAACATTACCATCTAACAGCATTTCTATTACATCGATCTTGGGGTAATACCGAATGCCAAAGAAGCTGAAACCTAACCACTGATAAGTAGTAGCCGACATTCTACACTCTTCAAGCACAAATGACTTAATGAAATGCCCTATTTTGTCCTGATTTCTCGCACTCTCCTACTCTTCAAGGATGGATACATGACTCAAGACACACTCTTGAAACCTTTGGGCCATGCGCACGCACACCCCTAAGCATTCAAGTTGCGGTGTCTGTTACTGCGTCCTTGAAGCAGAAACAAAAGGGCACATAAGTCACCTATATCCTTATTCTTCCCTGTATACCGAACCTGTCGAGGAGTTATGTTGCACCCAAAAAACGATCCTTAGGAACGGAGTCATCAAGAGAATTGTTCTGGGAAAAGATATCATCCATTTGGAATGTGCCGACGAAAACCGACAACATGCTGTTCTTCTGCGGTTCTTTGATTTTGTGTGTGACACTCAACATATGTTAAGCCAATTATGCAACAAGTATTTCAAGGCACATTCCTACACCACTACAAACACTCGCTAACTCCTACCATATTTTCGATCAATTCACTTGTCACTGCGCTCACGTAGTAGGGTGATGCGTATATATCGCTCACCTTATCTCGAGATCGTACTTGGTATTGTAATCTATCAGATGGCTACCCTGGACCGAATCGCGGATACCATAAACTGGAGCAAAATGGGCATCGAGTTGAGGATCGATGCCATCCACCTTGACTTTGTCATTAGAACTGTGTGCAAAAGAAGGCAAGAGGTGTTAAACATTAATCTACACAATCACATAAAGAAGTGAGAAACCAACCCACCAAGTCTGCTGATGTATTCGTTCACAAGGCGTAGGCAGACTTGTAACTCGGTTGATTTCTGGTACCAATTACAAGCTGCTTACATCACTCCGGTGACAATACAAAGAGCATGGTAATAGACCTGTCTCATTGTATGCCAACAAATATGCAGTTCGCACCCCCTATTTCTTGTCCTTCTCATTAATTAGGGATGGGTGTGTCTTGCGACGCGTGTTTAATTTAATTAGAGAGCATTTACACCGAGTCACACTCTTACAGCACTACATTCGCACACAAAAATCGGCTCAACTTACTTGCCACTGCATTTCTATGCCAGAAGAATAAGTGACCCGGACTCACCAGTACGTGCACGCGCATCTGGGCTCCGAATCTTCTCGACAGTTACTCTTATTCGAACTGTGAATGCCAGAGATCGGGGCACAAAAGGTATCATCCCGAGTAGAGATGGCATCCGCTTTGGCTTTGCGATCGGAGCTGTTTGCGAAGGTTAACCGTTCATCCTCGATTTGCCTTTGCAAATTACATGAAGCAATGAGGACACAAACCATCGTCAAATCTACCAGAATATGTAAGCATGAATGTTAACATCCTAATATAGCTAATAAGATACTCGCAACACTAGCAAGACCTCGATACTTGCCACAAAATAACCACTGGATAACAGGCGTCAAATGCAAAATTCAAATAAGACACTCTTGAGCAGCATTTTACAGCAATTCATCAGTGCGAATGACAGAATGTTTGGGAGATGAAAATTGGTAAATATATACGCACCTCCGTTCCTTATCATTCGGCAGTGATACGCCAACCGTTACATCCTTAAGGCGGATGGGAGTTGCCATCATTGCTATTTGGAGGGACACTGCATTGGAGAAATCAACGAAGGCTTTGCGCATGACTTCGTCTATCCTCACGTTTTTGATTGCACCGAATTGAGTAAAGAGCTTCTGGATATCTTTCTTACTCGTATTTTGCGGAATCTCGTGTACAACCAGCTGATGGCCAATTCCGACATCATTTGTATTTGCCGTCTTTCTACTGATTAACGAATGAAATGGTCAGATTTGCTTATAAAAGCTATAGGTACACTGTAGTGACCCACCTTGAGCTCCGCGAATATGCTTGTTGCACGACGATTCTTCTTCCATTTAGCTGATGAGGACGCGACTCCAGAGCAGCCTTCGCTTCTTGCGGTGTGCTCATTGTCACGAAGGCAATACCTCGCGGCATCCCACTCTCACGACCCCGAATCAGATTTGCACTTGTAACATTGCCGTAGAGAGAAAAGAGCTCCTTCAAGTCCTGCTGCGTGGTGCAGGGGCTCAGATTACAAACGAAGAGGCGCCGCGAATCAACTTTACGCCTAGCACTGCCACCAGCGACCTTGCTTTTGCTTCCCACTTCCCTGTCTTCATCCCTATAGTACATTGTCACTGCACCACAGACAAATATAAATGTTTAGTTAGGACCTCACATCGGCCAACCCAAAAATAAATCCACAATTCGCCCACCATATCGGTGCGAAACCATAATGTTCCAGTTGACGGACTAGCTTAACATAATCCAATCACCATAACCACGCGACCGCATAAATCAAGGATTGCACATCATATTAATCCATGCTTTTTGCGTGGTAAGCCTATGTAGTGCAAAGAGTCGGTAAAAAGAAGTCCCCATAGAGTTCAGCCTGTTGAATCTGAGTTTTCTACCACATCGACAAACAATTCGAACCATCTAAAGACTCATTGTTACGCATTTATTAACAACAAAGGAACACGTTCCGGAGTGTGTGCTCTAGTTCAAACCCTTTAATTTTCTCCCTCCTTTCTGTACTTTGCCATGTGATACGAGTGGAATAAGCTATTAATGTGGACACCAGGGCACATTTTTGAGGAGCAAAGAAAAGGCTCTTCGAAGACCGACCCCCTTAACAAAGCAGGAACCACTAAACTTCCCCCTCTCGCGAAAAATGATCTTGCATGCACGTGACCATCACAGACAAGATGCAGATATTCTTGATTGTGCCAACCCTAGCTTATCCACCTCTCCCACCGACTACCCTTCTCCTACTATATGATCTTTATAGTTAGCGTCTCTGCTGTGATCAGCTGACTCTGTCACACATGCCATAAAAAACAAAAAGACACAACAGCCTCGACTTTAGCCTCAATGTCGTGGTGTTAATTGCGGCATCAAATACAGGCCTGACGATCGCAGTGATGGCAGAGAACCAACAGGCTTTGATATAGCTGTCGATTTTTTCTCTCTTTCTGCTCCTCTATTATGCACATGCCGCTTCTTCTTCTTTTCCATCATCCGATACAGACATAGCTGCGCCCCAATACTTAAGACGATGATTGCAGCGTTAATTTCCGTTTTGCAATAACTGCATAACACCGCCAACAGAAGTAGTCATTTGGACTGCAGGCATCACTTGTCCTTTTCGGGACAGAAGAAAGTGCTATGCGAATTCGCTGCTTGCTCTATATGGAATGATGCCGCATTTCATCAAATCTGGCGATGTCAACTTAAGATGGGATCGCAGAGGTGGGCGTGAGCTAAGCACTCTACAGCCATGGACAAGGCAGTAGCCATGTCTTAAATAACCCCTTCTAAGCTATCTCTTTCTAGTGGAAATGCAAAAGTGTGCATCATTACAACTTTGAAGATATATGCAGACCATCTACTACTGACTTCTGGTAAGCCACTCTTCCACTCTTAATCAGTTTGAAATATGACACCTCCGAATCGCTAGACTCCATTTCCACCAAAAGCACTGTTCTCTGCCCCCTAGTCCCTAATTGTGATCCGGACCTACCGACTCCTTTCGCGTACTCGTAACTTCATAAACAATTGTTGTGCCTAATTCTTTAAGTCCTGCGCTTCTATCTGCAAGTTTAGAACGCGTTTTGCCGACAATGTTTCTGTATCTTCAATCTTAAGGTAGTTAATGCTGGTTAACCTGCCTCTTGCTGGAACCGGCATATGCGTTCAAGCGAAATCTCGTAGCTGAGTCTCCCATCCATTTATACGGATGGAAAAATGACCAGTTAAAAAATACTAGTTCCACGCTTTAAAGGCTTAAATAGTTTTGCCAATCAATGCTGTCCCTGTCTACACATTACCGATACCACAATAAAAGTCATACATTGCGCAAATAACTCACGAGTGTATGCAAAATCCACAAAGGCGACTAGTGCCTGTTATATTCGTCAATCCTTCGCACCCTCCACCGGCCTACTAGCTGTGAGTTGCTGCATATCCAGTCGTAATTGTAACTCTTGCTATTTCTATTTGTCAGTTTCACAACCACTTCACCAATCAGCATGATGCGTTATTGATGTTCGACTAATAGTTGTGGTTATATTCATATCTTCCATACCGCGCACGCCACAGTCTGTGAACTAGGCATTGATTTGTAGGTCCCTTTGATCAACCACTTGAGCTACAGCTGCTTCTGTCATGTGTGGCAACAACTTCGATGCTACTTATTGACATCCTATTTAGAATTAATTGCTAAGGAGGATGCGCCTCGCCTCCAACATCGGTAGCAACGTTCGCTAACCGATTACATTTGTAGTGGTTTATGGCTAATGAGGTAGCAAGTGCGTATGCTCTGAAGTTTCGTAGGAGACCTTGATAAATGCAGTCAGTTTATGAAATAGGAACTCCTAATTTGTAACAAATTACTTCCATTTTTTGTAATTTATGCAGGGCTAAAAAAGACTAAGGGGACGCAACCATTGAACACTCACACTAACTCGTCCCGGAGAAAAAAAAAATAAAGCGCAGTTGACGCACGAATAGACACTTTACCTTTTAGGCAGTTGCCACCGCATACCTTCAAATAACCGCATAGGTACCAGCCGTCTCTTTGCCTTGCGCTATCTTTCCTTAACTCCCAACAACTTGATATGGCGCCATTTTCCACTCTTGCATCAAAACGGCCTTCATGTGTGCCTGCGTTGAACAAACAAGAACGACACAGTAGTATCAGCAATGTAATGCATGCGCGCATGTGTTGGGCAGCTAAGTTAATAATACAGAGAGCAGGAATCAGATGTAATTAAACGTCGTGCTCTAATCAGACACTTCATTTCCTTTGCCGCATTTGGGTGCATTTGCATTTCCGCATAAAATATGAAACAAAGGGTAGTTGACATTTCTCTGCATAGGATCTGGGTGCAAGCACTGCCTAGGTATTTCATGCCCACGTCTTAATTGAATGCCCTTTTTAAGGGAGAGCTATCAGTTTGTATTCGTAAGGCACATTCGGCCGAAACCCATTAGAGCCAATTCGCTGATGGTATAGCAAAGTCTGCTTGATAGAAGTGCACGTAGTTCTATCCAAACGTTAATAAATGTGCTAGTTTACATCCTAAATGAGGCATTGTACGAAACTTTGAAGCTTTAGAATTGATTGGGCAGTACACTCAAGCCACATACAAAAGGTCAAAACCTACCTGTTTTTTTATAAGCCCGACGAAAATCGTAATCAAACAACCCTTAAAAACCAAAACGAACCATCTTTTGCGCCACTCACAGATGCTAAAAACGATGATTTGCACTAAAACAAGGGTGAAGGAGGGTAATAGTTAGGAGCCGACTGCGAAACAAAGGGCATCGCCAGTATCAATGCCAACGTCATAACCACCGAGTGGCAATAATGACATCAAATTACCTGAGTAGTCGCAAAGATGATGCAGTTATAGCAGCCGATCGAATTTTTTCGCTGCCTTATCCTCAAATTCGAGTTAGAACTCAAAGCAAACAAAAAAGTTCATTGCTTAAAGATTTTATGCAGCTGCATGCTATCCTTGCAAGAGCTAGGAGGCGTAACTTCACTGTGATCGAATCATGCCCAGTTTTGCCATTAGTGTTTTCAACACCAGCACCAGATCAGCAAAGAATAATACTTATGGAGTTGCATCAGTAGGCCTACTTTTATACGTATAGATATTTAGACCTACTTCTTTAGGACTCATCGCTGTAGGTGCTAGAGGCAAGGATCTTGCGAAATACAGTACAATTATGCCAAACCACGGTGGGCATGGATAAGACGCTAAAGAAGAGATAAATGATAAATTTTTAAATCATTAAGCTGCCGAGGAACATTGCTTTAGCGCATGAAATTTTCTTCCACCTTTGAAACGCTTCTACTGTCACTTGCACCATGTGAAACATGGAAAATTCTGCGGGATCTGAACTGTCGAACTTATTTAGTAGTGAATTGACGACAGCATGAAAACAAGGAAATTTTCCAAATTTACCTCTTTGGTGCTTTGGTCCTCGGTGCTCTTCGCAGGTAGCGCTGAAATTCTGCGACGTAAGGTGTTGGTGCGAGTGCTACCCAGGGAATGCTGAGGAATCATTGGGCCATAGGGAAGAAATTCCATGGTTATAAAATGGATATGCTTTGGCATGATATTTTAAAAATGCAACATTTGTCGAATGATGTCAAATGCGGAAAATTTTACGACCCTTAGTAAATTGTCGTGGTCTCACGCGAGTCAAATGGCATCTGTGGATGTTTTCACAAATGATAGCGCATCTATTTTTGACTGTTTGTCAATTCACTGAATGCGCATTCAGGCCCTAAAATGCTCATGAAGCCTCAGATACAATTAGGTAAAATTTTATATCCCCTATGATTGAGTCTCTTGTTGGAAACGGCGTCCAGTCAGCCCTAAGCACAATCTCCGAACTAACGTTGGGTGCAAGGCCGCGCTCCAATCCAATGGACCCATTGGCGGAAAAACTGTTGCGGTAGTTAGTACCGCAAATTTTTTCCCCTTTGGGAGAACATTGTTAGTTAGAACACATTTAGGGTGGTTGTGCAGAGTCATTGTTGCCAGGACTTTGCATTGTCTATAGGCGTCTGGCTCAAGAGAAAAGAACACTCCTTAATTGCAGTCACTGCCCGATGCTTTATGTACTGCTTGAAACCGTTCGTATACGTTCTGTGGTAGGTCACTAGCACAAATATCCGTGATACAGAGTAGACTTAAGATGGTTCCTCAAGCATAAACCCTTTGTATTTTCGAGAAGTTGATTGGTGCCGCGGTGGCGCCATCATTATGTGTATGATGGCTAACTTGAAACCCCGAGTGCCAAAAGATGGGTAGCCGTATACTTTAATCAACAGTGCGCACAGGCTGCTACTATGGTTCGGTTTCAACTAACCAGATAACTGCGCATTTGTTTAATTGCATTTTCTTACTTTTCTGCTGCATGCCTTAAAACCTCGCATTTCTGTCAGTAAAGTGCTAACTGAGACGTCGGAGTGGATATTGGTCTGATGACAGCAGCCGACCGACTGGCATGCTTGGGCCACGCAGGACCTAGGCCATACATTGTTCCAATAATCAAGCATGTTTAAACCCGTCTTGATTGTTGTGTGCATCATACGCAGCTGGTGAATATATGACCTCCTCCCCTTCTTTCCCCCCCTCATATATGTATTCTGAATCACCATATTCGGCCACTGCGTCATGTCACCACTCTATTAATGGCTGTTGCCAGCCCAGTGTCCCCTTCTGCATGTACATTGGTGGTGTGAACATGAAAACCGTAAAAGCGCGTCCCCTTGCCTTCACTACATGAAGCTATATTGCTCACGCGCATGGTGCCTGTGTTCTGTTTCGGAGAGTCAACGATCTGTCCGTCCAAGAGAGCCGCGTGTACGCATGTATAGATTTTGCTTCTTCATTTTCTCGGTTTACTTTCAATCTAAAACAAGTGTACACTTCTGCTTCCTTCAGCTGGCACTAACTTATTTTGAGCAATGCTTTCCGTTCCAAAAGATAGACCACTGTCTCATTGCGATTTTTATTTGAATTTGAATTTCCTATATGAAATTTTGGGATCCACAAGCATTATCATGCGAAAGAGCAGCGCATATTATCGTAGTAAATAAATACAAAAATGCTAGCTTAAAACAGATTGTAACAGGGCCGCATTGTCACAACGTTAATATTTGTTGTCACTTTAGCCAACGCTAACTGGTAAATATATTTCAAGCATTTCCTTGTCAAACGCCATCCAAATCCACATGGTCTTTGCCGATACCCATTCATACGTATGTGGAGAAACTACACGGCTATCTAAAGGGACTGACGGAGTGGTAAGATACCAGAGCCTTCTCTAAGGGTCCCTGTATTCACTGAACCAAACCAGAGGGAGGTCATTTATTCTATTTGTTGATTTCATAAATCCCACTCACTCCTGATTTGAGAGGAATAGAACGCACGAAAGTCTTGAGAGATGAAATATTCTCCATCGTGCGCTAGTTAATGAAGTCACGTTGCCGTATCAGATGAGCAGGTGATCCGGAGGCTGCCAATTTTCTTTGATTGTCTCCATATCCTACCAAAAGCAATGGCCAATGCCACCACATTGCACCGAGTTCGACATTATGGTCTCCCTCGGTGTCTTAATAGATAGCGGTAATAATTAAAATATCTTAGAATATGTCATTCAAAAGTCGCTCGTAATCATTTGCGTGTAAGTTGGTACGTTAGAAAAGTCGAATAATAACAAGTGACTTCTTTATCCTAGCCACTCTAAGTAAGAGGATAAAAATAAAAAGGTGAAGATATTTTACCAAGATCATATCCACCCTCATCAAGGATCTTCTTCGGCATCTGAGGTCGTACGTGTGCTTAAAAGTTGGTGATCTAGTGACGAAAAACTCTGTATGCAGTGCTAATAAGGTTAATTACAGCATGTACTCTTTCATTTCGCTGAATCTATGGTATAGGATGCACCCTTAAAAGGGTCGATCTGGGATGCATCCATCAGCTACAGATTACAAACATTGCTTTCACAACCTGTTAATCCAAGTGTACATCGTTGCTGAGCACGTAAGTAAGGATGCTGAATGAGGCACGAAACGAAATTAAGAGTCTAGCAGAATTCCAGTACATTTGCCTACTTTTAACTAAAACGAACCGCGCCTCTCGAAGTGGCAATTTCATAGGGACACAAATGGCATGAACGGCACGATTGACCCATTCGAGAATCATGGTATCCTTCGACATATCTAAATAAACCGAAATGAGATTATAAGATACTGAACCACGAAATGCTTGTTAGTAATTTTAAGGAATGCGGTCAATATAAAGCCAAGATTTACGAAAAAGATTAGTCTTGTTTAGATATCATTGAGCTTTTGTGCCCTAACGTCTTTCACCGGTTTGTACTGCAGTAGAACAAAGCAAGCGGTGATCCATAAAAGCGCCTTGGATGGAGTTTGACCACTTTGGTTTACGGTCTCGGGCACCAAAGTGACAGCACATCGCGCAAAGCCAAAAATTACAAAACCACAACCATGAACCAACAACTTCAATCTGGCGATATTTACAAGATTGAGGTGGGAATAAAAACCTAGTGAGTGTACTATACCGGGACTATTTAAATTCTCATTGATGACTTTCTTTCGTCATCATATCGCCAACTCTACGAGGACAGAGAAGAATCTGCATATAGACTCTACTAAGTGGCTTTATTTCATTTCCGTTTTTGGAGGAGATGAAGAGGAGCATTGCTACAAGGAGATACTAGACCACGGAATCCAATAATTACTAAAGGAACCTCACCTGGTTGTCTGAATTTATCTTTAAACTCTTTTGCACTCCATGCTGTCTTTGCAAATATATCCGCTTTATTTAGCAAAGCATAACCTAGGTCACAGTGTTGTGTAAAATTTTTGAGATGGTTTGACAAAGCTATAACAGGTCACTTTAAAGGTGGCAAACTTTTTATCAACCGATCAGGTGGTCCTTGAAATGTAGTGTTTTGTTGGGGAAGGTAGAATTACGATAAGTACTAAATATGCCGCAAAAATGTACTCCTAGGAGACGGGATAATTAGGCATCAGGGAAGAAATCAAGTCTCTGTCATAGCATTGCTCGCGAAAATGCCAGATATCTGATGGCTGCAAAAAGGCATAGCAGAACCAGGCCAAAATATCATTGGGAAGAGGTGCATTTAAGACAATAATGGGTGCAGTTTTACTCATGAAGACCACAAAAGATACAAAAAAGATGTTGTTTCAGTTGTTGAAGGCATCCGTCCTGATTTCTACCGCTAAGGCGGAAGTAGTGCATGCGTTGCGAACGGAAAGAGCACTGGTGACGCAAAGCAGAATGACTGTAAACGACGTTGCCTGTCTTCGGCAGCTATCCAGTAGCCGTGTTCTGTCAGCAGGCTAATAACAACCGAAGCAACACTAGTCGTGAAATATTATGCAACTTTTAACACCGAGGCTTCCACCACGTCTGCTGAAGGCACCAAAAACGCAAGTAGGCACGAGTCTCTAGTCCTCGATGCGTTGTAGTGACCGACGTGGGAAATTGGTTGAACCTCGGACTATGTTGCACGCAATTAGCTGACCGATTAGCATTGGCTAAATAGACTAACCTATAAACCGCGTCAAATGCCGACACCCATTTCTCTAAGCCAACTACAAATATTTAAGTGAGCGTCAGGATGCCATATCGACATTTATTGTTCTATTTTCCTTTTATTATTTTAAATTATTTTTGTGCATTATTTTTAACAAATTAGCATCCATAGCTAAATATTCTTTCATTTTTGAGTAAAAGCAATTATAATTGCACTTAAAGCCGCTTCTATAACGTATTTTACACACCAACTGTAGAAGTGTATACAAATGCTTGTTTATCGTGTTAGTCTACATATGATTGCGCCAAAATTTGTGCAGCCCCGTTTTTTCATATAGATTTTTGCTATACCTACCTTAATCCCTTATGAACAAATTAATTCTTTAACTTCAAGGTCATCCTCGCGCGTACGTGTTTTGTCTGCTGCTACGCGGTGCTTTTACTGATTACAGCAAAGCTAGGATCTCGAATGGAGAAGGTTGAGCCGTTAGAAAATGAACGAAAACTGCCAATATGTTTGCTTTTTTGGTGCTATTGGTGATGCGAAATTGGGGGTAGATATGAATATTCCTATTTCTGATAACACACCAGATATGCTTCGACAATATTCAAAGGAAATAAAATTTGAAATTGGACATACCTGATGCCTTGTAATTTTCTCAGGTAAGAAAGTTTCATTTTATGCGCTGCTTTAATGTGCCTCGATTTGATCGCCCTTGATATGCATGCTTAAGGAGAGAAACCACCATTGCCCTTCTTCTTCGTGTCTGTTCACAACTACATCGTGACAGTTGTCTCACCTAAGTTGCTCTACCACCCACTCAGGTGAAATCTGTTGTGCTTATTGGGTCTAGCGTGGATACAGTCGTATCATCTTGTGAAGGGTACTTGAGTACCATTTTCTCTAACAATGGACTGAATCGTCTCTTCTGCGCCGTTAGCAAGCCTGATTTGAGCAAACACTGATCGAGATAGTAATGATTCAGCCGCCAATGGGATGTTTATGTGCGACCTGTCTCACCGACAAGCCAGATGACCATCCGCCGATTTGATTGGTAAGATTCTCGCAAAACTTCATTTTGTTCTGCGTACAGTCATGTTCTGGCGCTATTGTTAGCCCATGAAGTATACTGGGTGGTGATAAGTGTGGTGCATTAATCGGTGCCATAACTCGTACAACTGTCTGCAGTGGGAGGCCAATTCATTTCTCTGCATAAACGTTCCTCTTTCTAAGTCATACCTGCAGTTGATTTACTATGCATTGGTGTATCGGCAGACAAACTCGTGACTAGAAAATTTGCCTTTGTTGTACCCCTTCTTGTTGCCTTCCATCTTTAAAGAAAGTGTTCTTTCTCCCGAAATCTGTGCCGCTTTAGACCCATTCTAGTCCTTTAAATTTGTCGGATATTTTGTCAGTACATTTTGTGGATATTATCGTGTTTATGAAGGCGGGAATAGAAGGAGTATCTGAATCGAACTTTATTTGATGGTGTAGACTGGAACTTTACGAAAGAGAGTGCGCCGTTCGGACGCGAGCCAATAAAATTGCGTAGGGTTGGGTACACCATTTTGAGGTTCCTTCTGTATTCTGTAATGGTAGTGAGGGATTGTGTTGTCGCTGCCGCACATGGAATTGTAGGCTAATTTAATGATGACAATTTCGGGCCATTTTTGACGCGGATAGTGAAACACCTGGTTTGCACCCACAGCAGCTGTAAAGGGGGATGTCCTTGACGCGTAAAGTAGATGTAACATTACCTGCCATTTTCATCATAAGACGGTGGGTAGTAAGCTCCAAAGACCACCGACTTAGCATTCGCTTCTTCCACTAGCACTGGAAGAGGTGCTATGGTGATTGACTGACAGACAATCCAACTTGTGACTAGGAGTGAGTTTAGTTAACCCATCATTGCATCGTTTGCCCACCCGCATGAGGCGTGTAGCACACTGCCCCACCAATATTACGCGGGCTGAGGGTGCGCTGGTGGATGGAATTGCTTGCAACTGGGCACTGATGAGGTCTCTCTTTTCAATGCTACACAACTCCAACTCAAGCGGAAAAAACAGTTCCCATATCAGCGATTGATGTCCTTTGCTGGGGCTCTGCTAATGTCACGATATGTTATTAATTTCAAATGGTTATCGGAAACGTGGCCCCACATCGCCTAGAGTGCTCTAATGCAGCATCTCTAACATGGACACCCAACTTGTAGCCTATCTCAAACTAATGGACATCGATCGGAATACAGAGAACATAACCAACTACTCGAGGATTCGTATTCGTAAGCAGACATCGACCGATGTGCAAGGCCCTGTATCCACCATTCTCATGCTCATGGACTATCGAGTGGGTTCGCTCGGCCAGATAAAGCACAATTCTTAACTTGCGTCCGACTAGTGGTGCAGCTGCCTGGCCGATCATCAAGAAGTCTTGTGTCTCTAAAGTTCTTCATCGTCAGCTGCCTTATTTGGTGATCCCACCACAAATTGGAATATCAATCCTTATGAATTTTTTACCATTATGAAATATAATTTCAAATGCCTATCATAAAACACTTTGTTTCTCTTTTTCGTTTGCTCGATTTGTGTAGTTAATGTAATGCGTCGGGGAGATAGACACCCCAATCGAAGTAGCTTTGATGGGTCTGATAATTGGCAAAGTTAGCTGTAGCGCCTTAACTGGTATCAACTGTGCTATGAAATGTTTGTCTTCGAAAAGGACATGTAGAAGGCAGTGGACTTGAATTGTCCTTTTACTATCACTACGTATATATTCAAAAAGTCCCTTTACTATTGCTTTGATTTTGTTGGCCGATGGATCTTCTTTAATGATTTTAAATGCTTACTTACCAAAACGTACAATTTTTGCTGCGGACGCAAAGTGATTGGTGAGAATTGATTTCTGAATCGGAAGGAAACCCGGCAATCGCGTACAGGTTTTTGCTATTTCTGTGGTAATTTCGAAATCTCAAACAGTGAATTCACCAGTTTGCAATGTATCCACACTCTCATGAATCAAATAAAACCAACAAACCCAAACAATTTGCAATCCTTCATGATAATGGCCTTAGACTACCCTAGGCCAAACGCATCTCCAGGGAGAACTAGCGTGCGCACTGTTTCCATGGTGGCCATTGAGTCGGTTGTTTGCCCTCTCAATGAATTGGACCCCGTGATTATTAACGCGTGGCCAAAGGAGTGTGTGCAGCCTTCCACTAAAGTTGCGGCCCAAATATGCAGCATTCATCGGTGCGAGTTGATAGTTCTTCCAGCAAAGGCAGTTACCACAGAATATGGAGCTGCAAGTGTGGAGACTGCGCCGCTGTCTTTGGCGATGCCGTGGCGTAAGTAATTTGATAGCCGGTCGGTGTTGATTTGCGCTGAAGTGAATTACGAGCGCAACTATTTCTGCTTAATGATCATAAGGAGTAGGGTCAAGCCTGTCTTCGTTCGGTCCGCCAACGCTGCTCACTCTCCTATTGCACTCGATTGAAGATTTCGTGCAGAGGCTTTGACCATTAAGTGTTTTCTTCTCCGCAGGAACACTTGGCCAATTCAAAAGGTTTGGTCTTGTGCGGTATTGCCTTGCCATGCATATGAATTTGTTTCAATGGGAGGTGGTTGACACTTGTTATGAGCTCATTGGCTTCTGTGCCATTTTTCTTATTTCAACCTCTACCGAATTCCCAGAGTTGTATATACAATCTATCATTCACCGAATTGGAAAATGTAGTGGTGAATCCAGTTCAAGACAATCCTTGGAAGCCCATATGACAAAATTTGGCTTCACGCTTTGAGGTGTGGAGTTAGAAATAATGGAATTTTGGAAGTAAGTGTCACATCATTAAGCAACATTAGCATCATTCTTAGTTGCTCTCCTTTTCCTTCCTTACATGAACTATCCATCCCATGTTAACAATATTCCCTATGATTGCAGCATAACAAAACGGAGGATAATTTTCGGAATAGATGCCACTTGCAACGGGAACGCTTGCTCAAAACATGGATTCTTCTCGGAGAAAAGTAGATGCCATTACGCAAGAGGAGAAATCGTCCCACTGGCATTCTATATGGGAGAAAGTTGCCACAACAAGAAAATTTCGCTGGTTGACAAATGTAATGGATTGGGTGGAAGACGCTTTTAAAAACAGAATCCCAGCTTTTGAGATGATGACTGTCACCTTTCCTGTCTGACCGGAAGACCCTTTTCTTTTATGTAAAATGACGGAACAAGAGTGCAAGATAGAGCTTTAAGTTGTCTGAGAAAACCACCCAAAAGCACTCCACTGAGGTGAATTTGGTAGAGCAACTTCCTTATTGATAGCATACAGAAAAGGAGATATACCCACGCATTTACACTTCTTTCATATGCTCGATGTGTATTAGCTTCATTTGCCTATAAAGAATAACGTGGGAAGGCGTATACAGCTGCACTTCTTTCGCTGCAAACGTCACCGTGCCAGTTATTACTTTGAAATTTCGAGGTGAGATGCCAATGCTACTCAGATGATGCTTAGTAGTCGTTGTGTCGGGTTCCGACGGAGGTCAAGTATAAGGCTGGAAGAGGGGCATCTAACTTACACTGATTGTGAACCGATAGTCAAGAAAGGGACTTTTGTTATTTCAAAATATCCGGGTAATGATCGGAGATGGTGGTAGAGGGGAGTAGAGTTGCCATCTTGCTCGCTTACATTCAGCATGATTACCCCGTCGTAGTTGATGGCAAGTGCATTTAGAGATCCTAGCCTTAAACGATCTACACAATCGATTTGTAGCACATTTAATTAACCAACACCGCAAATCTTTTGATGCTCTTCATTTCGAAGGGAAATGCTTAGTCGCTTCCAAAGCTGCCCCACCCTAAAAGGTGTCATGAATTGACACATTTGGTGTGCGCGTACCTTTGGTGTTAAGTACATCAAATGTGTCGGAACCTTTGACTATTGTGAGCAAAATTAAATAGCTTTCCATGGAGATTGACAGAGTGATAGCAGGAAATACACTTAATCAGTAGTGTTCACTCTTCGAAGGAGAGGAGAAAGCAAAGAGAAATTGTCTGCAGAATACGAACGTTTCCCAAGTCCCATCAAAATGGATGCTAGGGGGCTGGTGATTGCCACGTAAATGTGGCTAATGCTTAAGCGCTGTATAATGTTCCTTCCTTTATGTGTCTGCTTGTGTGTAAATCCTTGAAGCATTCCTTGCTGAAATACTTTTTCGGTACCAGAAGTCTGCTCATTTTGTGGATACCCTTTGATGCAATTTTGGAGACTATGCTGTTGCTTGTCATTTCCATGCTTTCTTATCCTCACCACCCACTTTCGGTAGTAACCCCTACGCAAGGGCATGTTTATGCCATCGACGGATAAATGAGTGGTTCACGCTCTTCTCAGCAGGCGCCTCGTTGCTGAACCACCCGCCTTGGGCGGTCAGTAGATCAACTGATCAATAAAACCAAAAAGGCTGCCTGCCGTGCATTCATTGCTCACTGGTTATCTGCCCAGTTGGTTGGTCTATTCACTGATCTACCTGACCCACGGCGAGTTGGACTGCAAACAATCTCACGGATGGGTGAATGGAAAATTGCTTTAGCATTTGCTCAAGATTATGTTGCGTAGGGTCGTCAGTTGCTGTAAAAATGTGTCAATAACGCACTGTTGATGTGTAATATTATTATAGCTTAATCAAAGAATGTTTTTAACCCATTAATGATATTTCGTTGTACAACATTTTTGTCCACCATATTGTGCATGAGAGGCAAGCTATTTTAGTAAGCAGTGTTATTATTGATAAGTTTTCTTCATACACGATCGTATCATGTACGCCGAGTAAATAGTTGTTAGGTTTTAAGGCAATTGGCCAATATTTTAAATGAGTTTAACTATGCTCGTCGAAGATATCGTATTTGTAAGGTAGCACACTGACAATTTAGTCACAGTATTTCGAAAACGTTTCACTAGAATGAGGGAGCACTCATATTTCACCTCCACCGGCGCATCTTGCCGAGGCGTTCCTGCAGACCTAGTAGAGCACACAGGCAAAGGGACCGCATGAAAGTTGGGCTGATTTGTAGATATTGTCTCCTCAAGCAGTCGTCATTTAAGCATTATATCAGCCATCCATCTGCTTCACTTAGCCTAATTCCCCCACCTGTCCCTCCTTTTCTGCATTTAGCTGAAGGCAAGCACCATGTGCTGGAAACGAGAAGTGCCTAAAAGCCCAAAAGGTGACCAGCTCGAAGGACAGCGTCGGAAAGAGGTATCGATAGGACAACAAATATTCAATCAAAGTACATTACTATCGTCTCGTGTGCATGCAGGATAATGTAAGAAAATAGCTTAGGGTGAAATAGCACCAAAGCAAGTGATATCTGCTCCTGTAGTACCTTAAAAGGGAATAATGCCTAAGGTCTACGCCAGTCGGACTTGCGAGCAACCACTCGGCACGTGCAACTAATTAATTTACACGTGTCAGATTCGAAGAAGTCAATCACACAGCCAAATTCCAAACATGCTCTGCTGCGAGTTGTTTCGGCTGCTCTTACTAATCTTTATTACGGTACTGTTCCCGCCGTTCAATTTTTTTTTCACTGTCTCCCTACCGCTTAGTTTCCTTTTGGCCTCGGGTCTTCTTTTCATCTCGTACTTCTGCCGCCTCCATATCAATCTGCTCGTCAGTTCCATCCTCCCACCCTGCCGTTTTCAAGACGCCAAATGACCACATCGGATGGAAATCGCAAAAGATGAGTGTAGGTTGTACTACTCTTCTTTTTCCACAATCCTGCTTTATTTTTTTGCGTCAATTCAATAGCATCACATCTGGCATCCAGCGTATGTATCCGAGAGGGAATTATATGCTCGGCACCTCCAAATATGCCGTAAAAAGAAATTCATGCTCTTTTCGCCAAGTTAAATTCTTTATATTTAACTCAGTCAAATGGCTAGATGAGAGGATAAACGTATAATTTTCATGAAACGATTATAGAAAGGAAGGGAATGAAGAACACTGCACCACAGCACCGTGCGGGGCTATCCTAAGGTGTTCACTTCCAAGCCTCAATCTTTCCTTCTCCACTCTCTCTCCTTTATTTTCGTGGTTTCTTATCCCTGTGCCTGCATCTTTTTGAGCTGAAAATGCATGCTTTTTCACTTCCATAGAAGAAATACATGCACCGCTGGTGTCGCTGGTAATCAGAGGCAAGGAATCGTTCAAGTGTAGGATTGTGTCTGTTTGTAAGCTCCATAGAAATATTTAGTGGCATGTCGCCGACTCCTTCAATTAGCTTCATACTTTACACTGCGCTCACTGTGCTGCGCTAGCTTCTAATGGCTCTTACATGCGTTTGCAACCACTAAATACATGCAGCAGCAGCGGACCTACTAGAGTGCAATAGCTTGCCTCATATCCATGTCCCGCTGTGGAGGCACTTCAGCACAGTACTCTAGACTATGCCTAACTGGATCAGACTAGAATTCACTGAAATATCACAAACTAGATTAGTCACCTAAGCTAGATCATGGTAGGCCTGGATAAATTAGGAGAGATGCAGGCTGACAGAGCTATCTAGTCAAGTGTGCATGCCTCATCTTCAGCAGCGCCTTCATACGTTACCATTTAAATCAACCCAACACTCTTATTTGGCCTGCCTAATTCACCCCACATGACCTCATGCCATGTGGAGTGGGGCTTTCCCTTTCTTCCTTTTAGATATTAAGGATCACAGTACACACTTAAAAAGTAGACCTTTTGACGTCCACGAATGGGTGGATGGGTGTCAATTTGCATACTACTCCTTTCCCACGCCCCACCCCGCCGGCACTTGTTATGTGGGATCCAAAAATTTCAACAAGCCAAAGCTTAGGCTATTTTAACAGTTGGAATCCCAACACTACTGCAACGTACAAATGGGCCGAACATCCCGATTTCATTCATAGCCATCTTAAACAGGAGGAAGAAGGTCCTGATTTCTTAACAAAGGTAAGTTAATTGGGAGAAATACAATCGTACTGCATTAGTCGTGCCTTAGGCCGTTATTGGACTATTGTTTCATTGTTTATACAAATAGTACACTTGACTCTCCTAATGCGACTGCTTTCTTTATTCCTTCATTTTAGATTAAAGTGACAGCTCGACATAAGAAGGGTAAAGTGCCAAAGTGCCAACCCTACATCCACCAGAGCGGAAAATATTAGGTAGACAAGAGCCTCTAGTTCCACATCTACCTCCTCTGTAGTCCTCTGTGCGGTCGACAGTTGGTTCGCCAACAACTGTGTCAGTACTGTGAGCGATGACGGCGCGGGAGAAGATGTCATCTGGAAGGGTGGCAAGTGCCAACACTCTGCCTGCTCATCCACATCTTACACTGACTTGTCAAAGTCAAGTAGCCGAACAGGTCACATTCCGATTCTGCATGCCCCATCAACCCGACCTCGTCGTCATCGCTCTGCATCTGTTCCTGTTTGTCTCCGGAGCTGCCCTGCCTCTTATTGTCGCGGGTGAGCTCTGAGCGAGGGGGGAAATACGAATGAGTGAATGTGAGCAGAGGAAGCTGAGTAAAAATAAGGTCTGCAATGGGGAGGGGGAGAAAATTACCAGTATCTTTCGTGACGCCGTCGAAAATGATGATGATGTCGCCGTCAGTCGTCCTAGGAAACATGGCTTGGATGTATGAGTGGGGACGGAGCCAGGAGAGGAGAGGGAGACGAGAGAGGAGGTAGGGAATGAGGAAGATGGTGGATGATCAGTTGCGATGAAAGAAGAAGATCCGGTGGGTGAAGTGCTTTTCCACGTTGTTACCAATTGTGGTTGCCACAACATCAATGCTGGCGTTGGTGGTGAGGAAGATGGCGGTAGTGAGGTTGGGCGACGTCTATTTGCACCTACAACGACAACTGGAGGGAAGGAGTGCTCAAGCCGAGCGCGCATTGCTACCGCTGCGCATGAACGAGTCGCCTTCTACAAAATGGTTTTGGTGACGGCAGTGCTACTCGTGGGAGGACATGAGGGAACGGAGAATCAGCAAACTTTACAGCAATTCGACATTTCACAAAGTGCGGTCAAAATGCAACACAGTGCATTGAGTGTTTTACTGATGGGTCAGATTGAATTATTGACGAATGATCCAATAATAGTAGATGACCATGGAGAAGAATGGATGGCGCCAATTACGAAGTGGTGTTTAGTTATACCTGTGGGCGCAAAAAGAAAAATTGCTTAAAATGCCGGATAGCCTGTGAGGATGGACATAAGGTGGAAGAAGATGGGCATAAAATGTGCCACAATAATAGCAGAGGCTTTGCTGTCCATAAAAGCTTCTCGTCGTATCGTTAAAGGATTATTTTAATGGCGCTAAATTCATTTATGGTCTTAAAGGAAAGAAGAGGAAGAGAGGAGAAGGGAGTGGGATAGGGTCGAATGAAATGAAACAGCATAGCACAGCCCAGGTGGTGTGCAAATAATTGAGGAGGACATAGTTAAGCTGAGTGGTACGGGATACTTTTCATGACTCACCTTCCCCATCTTGCCATATTTCTGCGTTTAAGCATGTGCGAGGTTTTATATTCTGCATCGCAAACCCCTAATCAGACATCTACACTCCTGAAAGTACCTATCTAGTTTCTTTTAGCCATTTAAATTTCGCTTAGCATAAATATGGTTCTCAGTGCTTTTGAAATTGTTTATGCGGTTCTACCTTACTCTCCGTATGGAATGAAGTGTTAATTCACTAACGCTTTTCCTTATCTGCAGCCAGTCTTTAACTCCTCTGCTAGCATTCAAAAACTAGGTCGTACACAATTAAAAAGTTGGTTGCTTTTAGGCCATTATTCCTGCAACTGAAGACATAGATACTGCCCGCCGTACCAACGCTGTTTGCATGCGAGCCAAAACTTCGAATCCTGTACAATTGCCAAAAGACAACACTGGAGTTGAAGTCAAGTACCTTCTCATTTTGATGGAAGTTCAGTGACTGGTGCGGATGGGTCGTAAGTGTTTTCTCATACTGCTGAGTACCTTGTGATGGCTGACCCTGAATTTGATCAAGAGGATGGCCAAGGAAGAAATTGGGGCTCGCGCTTTTAGGAAACGGGCTACTTTAGGTGTCCACCATTTCATCAAGTGGAAGTTAGCTCTCCCTCGGGTCTTGTCAGTAGTCCTAAGTCCTACTCCATGTAAAATATGCATTTTATCCAAGTACCATCTCTTCCATTGTCTTTAATTTAGCTCCAGGACATCTCCAATCAGGTTTAAATTTTGCGTTTCTTCTGCTTTGAACATGGTTTTATCCCACATTCCATTTAAATACAATGATGGGACAATGTGCTTAGCACGGCGTCATTACGTTTATTTCAGTATCCTACCAAACAATGGAGAGTGTACACTTTACTTGGAGTGCTACTGCCCTCAATTTAGGTACTTTAATAATAGTATAGTAGCTGTGATGATTTGAACAGCTTTTAAACAATAAAGATGTAAGGTTTTCCTTTTCCCAAAGTGTTTATTGATGCAGATGTGTCAGAGGTTGTGTCACTAGCATTCCCTTCTAGCAGTCTGTGATTGAATTTATTTAGTTGATCCTTTCTCATTTGGTAACGATTAATAATAAGGAGCATTTGTTAATGGTTCTTGACATTTAGTGTCTTTTATTTTACGCAAAATCGGGAAGAAAATGGATCAAAGGGAAATAAAATGAAGTAGACAATTTGAGAGCTTACCGTTAATCGAATTGGACAATCTACTGCTCCCCTTTTTTCCCCCTATTCCTCTCCTCGAAGCAAACACTGCTATTTAGGCGCATTTTCTGCAAACACTGTTTAAATTATTCCCCCCACTGATAAATTTTTCAGTTAAGACGAAACATTTTAATGTATTATGCTTTGCTTACACCTATAGAACATCAAGTTATAGCATTTGAAGGATAGTAGAGCTATAAAAGAGGCCATACGGCACGGGCAGTTGCAAAAGCACAAAAATATTTGTAGTGTTGCATAAATGATGAAGTTTCAAATCAATCAAGTAAAATGGTTGCAGCACAGACTCTGAAATTCACTTATCACCAACTACGACGTTGCAAAGATGTAGAATGTAAGCACAGTGCATTTTTGAAACAGAAGTACTTAGGATGGAAGATTACTTCTCTAACTCGACTACTTTAGTCGTTGCTGTCATGCTGTGCACTGAAAAATATTCCTTTCTTGATTACCACTTCACCACCGGTGTCACACAGATGCCCCTTTCTCCTCCTCTTCCCATCTCATCGATCCCAACAGCGGCAGCATCAGTTGGATCCGCGCACTAAACCATTTGATTGATTTCATCGAGAGCTTTACTTTGGCCACCTCTCCCTGACAGATACGGATGACACTATAAATGAGGCAGCATGCGACTGTATGGAGCAGTTCGCAGCATCCACGCAAAATTCGCACAACCAGTTTGTTAAGCCCTAGAGTCCAACTAAAAACGCATGCATCACAAGATTGAAATTAACGTTGTAACCCATAACAAAGTTCTCAACCATTTAATTAAACACTTATGATCAACCGCTCGTGGCATCGGAGTTACATTGAGAGGTCATCAATAAGAGTGGCCTCATAAAATCGCAGTCGAAAGTGTAACACTCCTTCCTCCCTCCCTTCTCACTTTATGCAGGAAATTCTGTGGCTGGCGCCGTGGACTCCTAGCACTTTTTATATACCACTGACAAGCTGGTATGACATGGCTGAGGAAGACGCTTGAAATAAGAGACGGGCGATGAAATGCCTTTGTGGTTTACACTCTTTGGGTCGCCGCCACCACGCCATCGTCTTTAGGCAATGTCAGTAGCCTTAAACCTGACTGCATGCATACTCTTCACTGAGTCCCCCTTCTCCTTCAGGTTAGTCACGGAATTCTCAAGCCCGAGCACAGAAGCATACTTTCGTGCACAAAATATTGCACTTATGCTGCTATTCCCCATTATAACCCACACCTCAGGAAACTGTGCACAGAGTGTAGCTTGCATTCGACCGAATCGCTTCTTCGTCGTCGCAGTTACTGTGAGTCATATTTACGGCAATCAAACGCTTTTAAGTAAATATTTTTCAGCTGCACTGCATCAAACCGTTTATTAAGCCTCATCAAGAACAGTTGCCACCCTGTGCTTCAGCACACCCGCCATCCTCATGCACACGAATACATGCTAATCGCCATCACCAACGCATATTATGCAGTCGGTTTAGGGACCACGCCATGAAATGGCACTCTAAACCATCGCAAAAGCCAATGAGCTCGTCATGAACACCAATCACTACTAATTGAAATTAAGTCGCATGCTTGGCCAGGAGATACAGCAAAATACTGGTACTTCCGAAATAGCCAAGCTTTCCAGTGGGCAGAATTTCCTCCATGGCTTCCACAGAGAAGAAAGCACCCAATTGTCAGTGTTCAAACAACATCCTCAGTCGGGTGCCACAGAAGGTTGAGCAGCAGTGGTGGAGCGAATGCAGACAGGGTTGATCCCACTACTCGTGACCAGTGAGGAGAAATGGATGCGCTAGTAACACCTATACCTGTTTGGCCTTCATTGCAAACAATTCTATTCGCCAGCACACCCTTGCTGCTCCCAAGACTAGACTTGTAATGGCAGCGTGGTACACGCCTCAGGCGGGTGGATTGGGCGATGCGCTGATAGCGTAACATAAGCCACTTCTAGTCACAACTTAGATAGTCTGCCCGACAGTCACCACGGCAATTCCTCTAAAGTAAGTAAAAGAAACCAGTGCCAAATCGGTAGTCTTTAAAGCTTACTGTCCACCGTCTTTTGATAAAAAGGTAGGTGAGGTGTAACGTCCGTTTACGCGTCTATGACATCCTCCTTCACAGCTGCTGTGGGTGTAAACCAGGTGTCCTACTACCCACGTCAAAAATGACCCAAAATTATCTTCCTCACATTGGTCTTCAGTTTCAAGCGCGTCAGCGACAATAAAACTCCTCACTGCCATTGGGGAACATAAGGGCTGCCTCGGAATGATGAACCTGCCGTCGCACAGTTCACTGACTCATATTCAGACGGCACACTACCATACCTCATAACATTCCTTTGCACAATACCGATCGGAAACACTTACCACGAAGAGTGTAAGACAGGAAGGTGTCAGTTCTAACATCTTTGAGGATCAGGTGGTCTTATCGAAAATGCACAAATCTCAACAAGCTCGTACTAATGAGAAAGACAGAAGAGACGACCTAACGCAAAATCTTGTGCCACCATTGCAGTGAGGCGGTAAAGGAAAGAGATAGGGAGGTAGTGAGCTTGAGAGATAGAGCTGGCCACCGTCAAGTAGGTCAATAAACAGAAAACCTGATCACCAGGCGGGCAACTCTGCGAAGAGAAAAAAGTAAAATATCCCCATCTTTTCTCGCCTCTCTACTCGAATTCTACTAACCAAATAGCCAATGCACGAAGACGTACAGTTTCCTTTTGACACTACAACTCGTCAACCAACTATTAGTTTCTTGGCAGGGGGGTAATGCAGTTACGAATAATTACGGTTACGACTGAAGAAGGAAGAGGAACTAAGTAGAGGTCATTACTTCATTGCAGCAACGAGGATGCAGAGGCCGAGACGATTAGTGCGTTACATTTGAGGTAATCACTCTAACCCTGCATCTTCACTAAATGCCCCAGCTATGAGCATTTTAGATGCAATCATCCCAAGAAGCCTCTTGTGATGACAATAAATGCACAAAGTTTGATTGTTTTGATAAAATTATTATATAGAGTTCGATTCAAACAATTTAGTGCTATTTGCATCATCCGTTCTCGCATTCATAGACGCAATAACAACTGTCGAATGACCTGACAAATGTCTGACGAATTCAATAAGTCAGATTTGGTCGAATCTAAAACGGTACACAGGTCTTAGAATAAAAGATGATTTTCTTTAGATTCGGAAACAATAAGAAAGGGGCACAAGAGCGGCAGACTTTTCAAACACTAGTTTACCTGCTGAGACATGCCCAGTTAATGCACTGGTGCAAGGTGCATCAACTACTGATATGAATTAGGGTTAAAACCGTTTAATTGGAGGCAGGAATTGCATTTCACTGCGGATAATTGCACAAGATCCGACGCGATCAATGCACCACACTTTTCAACATCCAGTATGCTTCCTCGGATAGCAGCAGCACTATAGTGTTAAAGTACGCGGAACTAAATAGTGAAGTTCTGAAAAAAGTTACCAATCAAATCAGCGGATAGAGTCCCAGTTTAATAGTGATTTGGGCTGCACACCGAAGCACTGTTCGCTGCAGAATATTTACTACTTCAGCTTGTATTTGTTTGAATCACGCTTGCTAATGCTGCAGAGGATGCGGTTTAATCTATTGATAGAAAAGAGTGTACTCAAGTACTCTTGCAGAGGCTGCTGCGACTGTATCCGCACTAGATCCCATAAGCACGACAGAATTTGCCTAAATAAATGGCAGAGCAAACTTTGATGAAACAAGTGTTACGATGCGATTGTACAATGACATAAAGAAGTGAAAATGAAATCCAAACACACTCAAGCAATTCACCAAGTGATTTTTAAAGAAAGGTTCGATTAGTATCGAAGCTAATCTGAAACAACGAAAAAGCCAACAACATCATATACATCCCCGATTCCACATCATCATTACCAAGGCTAGGAAGGGCAAATGTTTTGGTGTTTTCTTCTTGTTTCTTTTAACAACTCACACCTCTTTGTGCGATGTCTTAACTTCACTGCGATCAGTGGAAAGCACTGCATAGCTGCAAACAAAAACACACTAAACGACGACCTAAAAATGACCAAAATCTATTTCACAAAGAAATATAAAATCATTTTAGGAAACATTTACTTAAAGGGCAAATCTGTACAAATTTTGGCGCAACTATATTAGAATGCTATGAAACATGCATGCGCATATTTGTTTACAGTTGGTGTTTAAAAAAATTTATAAGAGTAACTTAATTGCCACCATAAATGCTATTATTCAAAACAAAACAAATGTTTATTTAAGGATGCTAATCCGTTAAACAATAATGCAAAACAAAAATTTTTAAATAAGGAAAAAGATAATAATACAATACAATAATAAAAAAGGAGATATAGTTGCAATGGCAGAGGTGGCCATATTGCCCGAGCTGCATGGACTGGCCTTCGAGCCATGCCAACAGCTCCACTCTCTCTGCATAATGA
>JADWOT020000007.1:3858776-3891352 GCA_036345935.2 Taenia hydatigena
AGCGTGATTTGAGCAAGCATAAGGCGAGATGGCAAAGATTCTGCTAGGACCGGTTTGTCGATGTGCAGCACACGTCGTCCTTAAACTAGGTTTCAATGTGCTGGTTTGGTTGGTAAGTTTATTGCAGAATTTCACTGTGGTTGTAATCGTTGCTCTATATTTCGTTCTGCTCCTACAGGCGCGGAGACGTTATTCAGTTTGGAATCTCCTGACTGAAGTGATAGGTGAACTAGAAGCTCGAACTTCGCCGCTGAAAACGGAGACGAGATCACATTTGATGCAGTATACTAGCCTCATGCTCTCTTCAGTGAAACTGCTGGGAGTCGGTTGAATGCGACGAAATGCGGTAGTTTGTAATTTCATGATGTCGCAAACAGGAAAGACCAGCCGTTTGTATGGGTTGAGAGTGCGGATATACGGAGGGAGAATTGTAGCCAAGCATAGTCATGCATGCATCTGTTTGCGTTGCATTATATTTTGCATTTTTCATTCATCTAGTTTAATCAGGCATGCCGCCTCGTCATTAAGTGCAGCCTTTTGTATCCGCGACAGGCACTGCGGATTGGATAGAAATTACATTTAGATGACTTACGACTAGCTCTACCTTCGTTGGAGTCATTTCGTGCTTTCCAGCTTCTTGTGTAGTTTACTTGTTTGCGCAGATCTTGAGCGTTTTTGCTCTTATTGGTACTTATTAAATATTAGCAGGTCTGGTATTTGTGCTTATTGACATCTGATCATGCCACTGACTAAATTTACCCGTTTTTGTAA
This sequence comes from Taenia hydatigena, assembly GCA_036345935.2. NCBI lineage: Eukaryota > Metazoa > Platyhelminthes > Cestoda > Cyclophyllidea > Taeniidae > Taenia > Taenia hydatigena. Next base: position 3,859,548 of record JADWOT020000007.1, read on the forward strand.
TTGACCGTGCCACTTGTTTCTTTTTTTGTTGGAGTGCTTTAATGTCCTAAAGCTGCTGTTATCCGATGAAGCATATTTGACGTTGATAGATGCGATGCCTTGATCGGCGTCATGAATCGTGTAACCATCCTCAGTGGGACGCAATTCCTACCGCCAGATAAACGTTCTTCTAAGTCATGTCAGTCGGTGATATACCATGCATTGGTGCATCAATGAAGCATGCTCCAGCAAACACACTTTTGACTAGGAAATTTGCTGCTGCTTTACTCCTTAATGTCTTCCCAATTTGAAAGCCATGCTTTTCCCAAACTCTATTTTTTTCGGGTCGAATCAAGTTTTGTGGAACTATCAAACAATTTTGTCGGTTCATTCGGCAGATGTTATTATGTTTGTGAAGTTGGAAGCAGAGGTGATGCAAAGGGCGCTACAATGTTTGAATCTGACTTTGTTTGGTGTTTTAATCCAAATAATGGAAATTTGTGCAGTTGTTGCTATCATATGAGGCCTCTTGGGATGATTGTTTCTAAAATGCTTATAACTGAGGCGTTCAGTGAAGACGCAATTTTATGGTGACGCCCTTGGAGGCAATGCACTGATAGCTTTGGCGTGTGTATTTCCACTGTCATAGTAATGTTGTATCCTTTGCGTGGTCCCCATTTTTCCTTTAGTCATCGTAGTAATTTGTCTTGCGATGGGGTTAATATTTGATTGAGGGACCATAGAAACAAAGACGGGATGTGGGTTCGACCCTGCCAGCATTTTTGTGCACTTACTCGGATATCTGGCTATTTGGTTCGCAGGAAATTGAGTAGATAGGCAGTCAAAGGAGGGAGAGCCTTTACCTCTTCCTTCTGTGGAGTTACCTGCCTGGTCATCGATTTTTCTGTCTACCGACCTGCCTGATGGTCTCCCGTTTCATCTATCGAACTCGCCACTTCTCTGCCACTTTCCTTTACTGCTTTACTGCAACAGCAGCATAAAATATTGCTTTGGATCATTTGCCTCGTCCTGCGCAATGGGTGTGAGCTAGTTGAGATTCCTACACCTTCGAAAGAACCATCTGGTCTTTGGAGATGCTAAAACTGACATTTTGCTCCATTTCGATTTAATCATCACTGATGAGAACGCTTAAGTAGAAGGTTGTCTCGGCTCTGTTTACACTATCAATCAGAAAATGAAAAGGTGGAGACTTCATTGGAGTTGTCTTCATCGACTTAACGAGTGAGCAAAGGAACTGCGGTTGAAGGCGCTGGACTGGCTACTAGGAGGCAGATGTCGAATCATTGGTCTGTTTGTTAGGATGAATGAAGATGTGCTGGCAGGCGGAATTGTTTGCGATGAATTAATCCATTGGTGAATGCAAAAGAGGCATTGCTAAGGCCTTTCTTCTGAATGCTATATAACTCTAACTCAAGTGGGAAAGTATCCCCCACGCCAGCAATAGATGTCCTTTGGCGGGTCTCGGCTAATGTCACTTGCCATTGCTTTCAAATAGTTGTCAAAAGCGTGACTTTGTCTACAATTCTCTGATGTACCATCTTAACATGCACACCCAAATTTTGGCCTACCTCTTTCCAATGGACATTGATTAGAAAGCGGACCAATCGGTAGTTAACATAATCAACTATCTGCATTAGTTTGCGTTGAAGGAGTGGCAGGAGGCATTTGTGAACCACTGACCAATGTGCAAAGCTCTGTACCCACCATCCTCGTGTTCGTGGACTCTCAAGTGCGCCTGTCCGCGCCCGACCAGTGATGCGAATGCCTCTCTGATTATCAATAGATGCGGTGACTCTAAAGCCTTTCATTTGCATCAGCCTCATTTAGTGATTCTACCGCAACTTAGAGTGTCATTACCTATGATTTTGATGGCATTATGAAATGCACCTGTGAATACTAACAATATGGATATGCTTTTTGTCCTTTTTCGTTTGCCCGGTTTGTCTGGTTGGTATTATGAGAAGAAAGATTTGCGCCTAGAATATATTCACTCATTTTAAAGTAATTTTGATGGGCCTGGTAATTGGCAAGTTTAGCTTCAGCGTCGCAAGCGGGTAGTGATTGTGCAATGAAGTGCTTGTCTTTGTTCATCACTGCGATTCGGCCAATCTTGTGACAGGAAGTAGTCGCCATAGGACATGGAGTTACGAGTAGCAGCTTCATTACTGCTTCTTGCAATGTCATCGCGTTTGTGATGTGATGCGCGGAGTGTTGACTAACGCTGAAGTGAATTGCGAGTGCATCAATTCTTGCTCACTGGCCATGAGTGGTGAAGCTAAACATATCTGCATCCGCTCTGCCTCTGCTGCTCAACCTTCTATGTCGCGCGAGCGTGGATGCTGTTCGACCACTTTTACAACTTAGAGTTTTCTTTCCTGTGGAAGGCGTAGAGGAGATCCTGCCCGCTGCAACACCTGTCAATTTCGAGATTGTTAGTCTTATGTTGCATTCCTTTGCAATGCATATGGCTTCATTTCAATGAGTGGTGGTTAAAATTTGTGGTGAGCTTCTTGGTTTATGTGGGGTTGTAGACTGTCATTCACTGACGTAACTTCTGAACTGACTACATGAAATGCAGTGGTAGTGGTGATGGCAACGGTCATTTGTGGGATTTCGTGCGGCAACTATTCTGCATATAGGCTGATAGAATGGTGGATCATTAGGGTTGACGGGATAACTGCCATACTGTAGCATGTTTATTGTTCGGTTCCTCGAATGCAATATGTACCGACCAAAATGAGGACGAGGCATTCAGGCAGAATGTAAGCACAGTGCAGTTTTGAGGTGAAGACACGTAAGACGTTGGTGCCACCTGTGCAAACCACCAGCAACAAATCGAATTGGTTGGTCCTTCCTTTTTGTCACAATCAAAGTTTTATTTCTTTTAAGTTGTTTTGTTTATCCACCCACCCATCCGCGCGAATTTTGCCGACCAACCCGCTCTAGAGCCTACTGGATAGGAGCAAATGACCAATAAGCGATGCCTGCACAGCATGTGGTATTGTCGATCCATTGACCGGCGACCCAATGCCGATGAGTTAGCAAGAGGTGCGAGCTGAGAAGAGCACAGGCGATCTAAATCTAGGTCACCGGCGCAGGCTTCTACATGCCTTTATGGAGTCATAACCAACGCGCGGAGTTGATTTGAATAAGCAAGGAGAAAGGAGGAGCAGCAGCACAATTTTAAAATTGTATCAGAAAGAAGACGCAGAAATGGACAGACTTCTGGCACCAGAAATCGCATTAGCAAGGCAGCTTTAAGGGTTTATATGTAAGCAGACCCATAAAGAAAAGGACAGTAATTGGTGCCTAAGGATTTGCTGCATCTTCTAAACAGGTACCAGCCCACCGGCTTTTATTTAAATAGACCATATTTCGCGTACAACCACACTTTGCCCTAACTCTCCCCTCCTTCTCTTCGAAGAGTGAGCATTTCCAATTTCTGCCGACATCAATTGGCGATTATTTTTAGTTTGAAAGTGGGAGTTTCTATTGCATTTTCTCTGCATAATGCCACGAGCGCACACACTGTGTTAATTTATGGCACCCGGGGAGTGGGGCAACTATGGAAGCAGACCAAACGTTTGGATCTTAGGCATCAAGTTGCACGATATTCGCAAGGAGCTGCCCTAATATTTACCTATCACATGAGCTAATTCGAATAGTTGCAGTCAAGATCTTCAAACGCAATTGCAATCCAGTATGGAGGTGCAATCAGAATGGACGTAAGCACGGTGCAGTCTTGAAACAGAAGTACATGATGTAGCAACTCCACCATCAACGTGCTCGCAACTGACAATTGTCTCTTTCTTGATTGTTGGTTGGCTATCAGTGTTAGATAGTTGCCTCCTCTCCTCCTCCATCTCTTCCTCCTCATGTGACCGCTGGAACACGGCCCAAATCGTAACCCTAATAAAAATTTTCACTCATGCGCTAGTCGTCTCAAGTAACGATTGCTAAGCACCAAAGCTGTAACGGTAGCCCTCTATCGCAGAATTCAAACGAAAAGCTGGCAAGGTGGCATGCGCAGAGTTGAAAATGTGGTTGTGTTTTACTACCTTTTTCTTCACAAGCAAATGAAATAATAACCCTGGCACACATGCATATTCATTGCATCCCGCTAAACACAACCTGCCCCAGTCAGGCCTCCATGACAATACAAGTGATCAACAAACGTACACTACCCACCCATCTGACCGGAAAAAACAACAAAATGCGCAAAAGTCAGAACTGTCATTACTTCATACATAGCAGTGCTAGGTGAAAGCACCCAAACAACTGATGGCAGCAAACAAGTAAAGCATTTAGAAGGTAAAATAGTAAGAGGGGGCATAGTTAGTCCTAAGTCAGCGTTGGATCCCCATTCAACGGACAGTGACTGCGGCTTAATGCAAAAGACTACACTTCGCAGTCAGGCGTCACACCTCATCAAAGTAGATAGACATCAAGCAAACGGTATGTACAAGTGGAGACTTTACAGATGTGCATAAAAATGCGCGCCTATACGCACCTATGAATTGGCAAGTTCCTTCCTCCATCTATCCACAATCTTCACACTCATTGACTTGGCCCTTTTTGCCTACCACATCACAACGCGGGGGTCACGATACGGCACCGCTTGCACCCTACTTTGCAGACTTCCAGCAGTTTTGGCAACGAATCCATCAGTGAACGCTTGTTACCAAAACGACATTTAGCGGTGGCACAGCCCTAACGAAACACCTGTCCTTTGCACTCCGAGGAAATATTGCTGGCATGCCGCTTCATTTGTTCATTACTACAAGCAACGTATGAGTAAGTAATTAGCCATGGCGCTCTGTTTATCGCAGCTTTCTTGCTGACGCGTAGTATTTGTTAAATATTCAGCAAACATACCATCTTGCCCATTACCTGCCGATCTGACTGGGGTGCATCACTGAGATATGGACACAAATTTTAGCTGATGCGCTTATTCCCACCTCTCGCCTCTATTTGTAATGCCGATTGACTGTAAGTGCAATAAATAATGATAGAGGAGATACCATCGGCAATGACATCTCCAAGGTATTGGCACAACTGTTAAATGCGCTCGACCTTATTTAGCTCTTTTTGTGATCCGTCTCAAATGCGACGTCTGATATTCGGTTGATGAGACCCACGGACACATGACACGTGAGACAAACTATGTGGTCCGTGTGGTACGGCAGTGTCAAGAACTCTGCATCTCATCATCTGTAGCTTTTGTCAGTGGGAGCCCTCAAGCTTCTCATTTACTTTCGCCTCCTATCCTCATTATATATCTCTCTTTAACTTCCCCGTTCTCCCTCCTCCTCTTTCATAATGGCCACTGTATCGTTTTCTGCAGGATTACATCAGATGATAACAGCAGCATTTGTTCCAACCTTAACCTTGTGAATGCTTGCTGCACCCTACCATGCATTCATTTACGGTGGGAAGCATGTACTTTATTGTTCTGACTGAAACCTTCAATATCTTGCCATTCTCAATTCAATGCTTTTGTAGTGCTTTGCCTTCGAGAGTTTCATTGGATCACTGGTTACGGGATTGGGGTTTCATCTTCCATTTTTAGTGGTATTTGAGGTCTTGTCAATATTCGGGAATCGGCGTTAGCTTAATTAGACAGGAGATATGTCAATGTCTTACTACTACCAACCTTAAATGCTCCATTTAATCTGACAGCTTTGTGTGATCTGCGTCTTCGTGTGACTTGCCACATCTTAAGGCAGAAAGGTGGTTGGCGTTTGTAATGTCTGCTTACGCACCCAAAACGTCAAATGGGGAATAAATATTGCGATGAGCCAAATATTACGGAAAAATTAGTAAAACCTAAGAGAATGGGGAGGCGTGATGTATACTGACCCAAAATTTTGTTTTGTCGCACTGCTTGGGTGATGGAATTAATGGAGTAGTGGGATAAAGAATTCGAAAAAACTATGCAAATACGATATTATCCATCCTTAAAAAGTAATTGACTTAAGTGTTAAAAAGTCGTCGACCCAGCCCGCGTCGCCTAATGGATAATGCGTCTGCCTCCTAAGTAGAAGATTGTGGGTTCGAGTCCCACCGTGGGTGTCTCGTTTGCCCACACCAATTTACGTTCGTTTGCGGTAGTGCCAACAAGTGTCTAAGAATGTGCGTGTGCGTGGTCGCAGCTGTCCCTTCACAGCTAGTTATCAGATGCCAAGAGAAAGTCTTGAAGGGAAAAGCGCTGCCCAGAGCGAAACTCGAACTGGCGACCTTCAAATTATGAGACTGACGTGTCAACCGACTGCGCTACCCGAGCGCGACGAGCGTTACGAGATTGTTATAACCTGGTGCTCCAACACATACAGCATCAATTTTGCTCAAATCCATTCGGTTTGATTAAGTGAATGCCAGCTCAAATCAAAGGAAGTGCACCTATGCCTTGGTTTAGACGAGATCCGGTTAGGTCAGATGCAGTTGTCTGTCCGATGCAGCAAAATGAATGGGAGAACCAGTGATAGGAGGCGTTGGCGATGGTTTTGTCTAACCAATAAGAAGTGCACCCCAGTGTAAAAGTGGTGGGTACAGGGGAAAGGTGGTAAGTCACGTGACGACTTCGCACCCAAAATTTAGCCATGCACAGGCGGTAACGTTTGGTTTGAGGAATGACGGGTGGAAAGAATTATCACTCACTTGGATTTCGACTGCTGCATAGGAGTTAGTTAATAGTGATGGCAAGCTGTTCTTTAAGCGATGGCCGTTGGCTGGTAGGAAGGTGGGAATGTATTTGTGACCCACATATTATGCAGTCAACTACGGCTGGTGTTTAGATAAGTGAAATTGTACTTTTGTGAAGGCTTGAACACTTTATAAAATGAAGCATTTTCCATAATCAAGTGAGAGCGTTAAGTGAGGCAACAGAAAAATTTGGCTCGAATGTATTCTAAAGCTTTTCCATAAAAGGTGAGCAACTGGTTAATTCTTACCACTAGTCTGTTTCCACATCTGAAGGCGGCAAGGATGTCTTTGCGGTACAAATTTCCTGACCGCTATTTTACACTCCGACCAGTGAGCTACAGCATTTGCAATGCAATGACTACAGTAAATTCAGTGATCATGCCTATGGATATAAGCGTATATTTTATTTATTTGACAAAAGGAAAAAGTGGCAGGTTGTGGGTGAGATGTTCAAATGCATGATGAGCCATCGTTTGATTGGCTTGCTTGCGAGTGGGTCACCTGAATGCGTTTTATATGCTTATAAAGGTCATGGTGGTAATCCTTCATCGTGGAAACAGAGGTTATTTTAAGCAAACTTGACGACCGAGATATTCATTCGCCATTTGGGAGTTCTTCAGTACAAGATTTAGGATGACTAAACCAACAAATACTGGTGTATTGCCCTAAAACGACGCTTTCTTTAAAGCAAAGATACTTTTTGTAAACGTGGTTTGTGGGTCGCAAATCAGATCTAATTACTTTCATATATTTACTTCAATTTCTCCTTTCCTACGATTAGCCAGACTTTGACTAATTCAACATATCTGATGGAGCTTGGAATCCATTCGACACCGATGGAGGAGTGGCATGCTCGAGACCTCTTCTCAGGCTTCTCTTCACTCCATTTAGTCACGATAATGCAGACAATTCCCGACCATTGGTTGCAATAATTTTATAACTTGATGAGAAGCATTCCTTTGTATGGAAGCGCAGCTCATAGTCATAAGTGGCTGTAAAATTTATTCTTGACGAATGGGCTCAATGAGTGCCTTAATCGACAGGTTTGTTGGCTCCCCCTATTGCTGTTTCTTTCAAAGTGCATTGCTATTTCCAATGATGCTACTGAATTGACATTAGTAACACTTTTATATATCAGTATGCCGGACCCGGTTAACTTCAGTGACTGATAGTAGCGGTCTGCATCCACTTCGAATGCCTTCTTCTCACAGCCAAGTAAAGTTTGCATAAAGGGAACATGAGTGAGGAATTCGCATTCACACAAGAAAGGCTAGATCGTCGACACCTGCGTGGATCGTATTACACACTGCAAAAATTTTTATGAGGTATGCGCAGCGTATGAGCTTGCGATTTGCCCTCCCAATGTTCCTGTTTGTAAAAATTTTTAGTGATTCATTTGTACTAGTCTTAAAAGCAAAAATAGATGTATCGAGCACAAAATTGGACTTTCAGTGAGATGCTTTAGCCATCGTGGTACAGGCAAGGTCAATAATGAACTGGTTGCTGCGGATGCAAATGCAGCAATCGCTAGATGGCTGCTTCTCCATCTCCTTTAGCCACAATGACTTTCATAAGGTTTCTCCAATACTCGCTTACTTGAGTAGCATTTGTATCCAATGTACCATATACTCTGCCCACTATGACGCATATCACCTTCAGACACTAGCACTCAATCCGTTAATCAATCCTAAATTAATATTTCCAACGAACGCATTTAACCTAAGGTGCAATAACGCATGCACCAAAAAAGTTAAAGGACATTCACACTTTCCATGTTTTATGCTAGCGTGTCGCAGTAGAGGCAATACGATAGCGAAATACCACGCACGTCTGGGTTGTGCAGACCATATTATGTGTGGCAGAGTTATTACAAGATGCCATGGTAAGGTTGCTCACTTGATACTGGCGCAAAATGGAAACATCTCGATTTGCTCAAAGGATTACCTATACTGCTCTTTGGCCTTAAGAAGACTTGTTTGGAGATTAGGATTGTCTCACCGTAGATATTCATGTGAGTTATTGCGCAGATTGCCACGCCTTAACTATCAACATCTAGCATGCTCGGTTTGGTAAAATGGTTCTGAGATATTATAATGTCTTGATCATAGTCCTTAAAATGTACGTGCCAATTCTTCTTTTAAACGGATTACAAAACAAGTAAAATGGTCTAATACGAGAGTAAGTCATTTCGGTCAATACCATTAAACGGATGCCAATAAGCATAAAAAATTAGAGCTGTCAACGGATACAGCACACCAGTGCTGATTGAAGGAATGGTCCACCCATCACCTGTGCCAGCGTTCCTCGTACCACGTGCCTGTCGGAAGAAATGCGACCATTAATGATATTCTTGAAGACGACGTTCTTCGATAATCTTACTGACAGAATAGGCAGATTTATGCTTAGTCTGACAGTGGCGTCGGCTGCACGTTGACATCTCGATCGTCAGAGGATTCCGCTACCTCGGCTTAGGTTCGTTCAAATCGCGTCTGCCGAAGTTGCATAGGGCGTAATTCTTGTTTATTGATGAAAAACAGCAAACTGAAGTACCCTTCCAAAGGTTATCACAGCCATACCGCTTCCACAAACAAAAATGATACCGGAAATATTCGGATAATACAAATGCTGCCGAGCGATTACTTAGAGCTGCGAAACATAATAGCTGGCGATTCCTTTTATGAGACATAAATCCTCAACTCGATAAGACACAAAACGCATCACAACAACTACTGATTATAAGCTCACTAGTGCCTGAAGAAGCGCGGAGCAATGGAAGAGACAAATTTCAAACCAAGCTTTTTCAGCAATGCTTCCAAACCAATCAGGTGCAACAGCTAAAACAAACACATCCATGTCCACATTAAGGGACAAAAATCCAGCAGAAAATAACACATGAAAATTGAAAGATGCTGTAATTTCAAAAAGCGGGAATCACACGGCCAAAATACGGGGGATGGTGGTTTGCACCAAGAAAGAAAAATCAACAGATAATGTAATAAATAAAAATAAATGACCAGTAAATGGAAAAGAAAATCAAGCCATACATAAAGGCAGCATCGGCGCCAACTTGCTTGGCAGGTGTTACGCTTCAATTCGCACTAACATGTGCGCCTGCCCGATGGCGAAAAAGAGGTCTGTGAGTGATGCGTGATGCCGAATAGTGAATGGAATAGTGTGGGACGGGTCCTGATGGGTGGGTGGGTGTGTAAATGTAAGGCGGATAAGGGGAGAAATGATACCATCATAAGCACGAATGCTTCTATTTGTTCTTTTTATGCGACGGGCACGGTCGGAAACCTAGAACTGTCTCTTGATTTGAGATGGCTTTCGTTTTAGTTGTTGCGATCGCGGTCAATGTCGGGCAGACAGGCATAAATGTCATGCCTGCTCTAACCTCCAAAGTTCTTTGAAACCATTCTCTTCTGCACCGTGACCGTCTATTTTGCCCCACAACTACATTTAACATTGTGTGAAAAATAAACAACCTTGATTTTGGCGAAAAGTGTTTACGTCATAAAAACAACTAGGCAATTATTGGGTGGTACCGAATCCTCCAATTTATAGGACTCGCAGCCAGAGGTTGTGGTCCCACGCGAGACAAACGGCATCTGCAGACGCTGTTGTAGGCGACGGTCCCCCACTTTACTGAAAGCGCATCCGAGTTCTGAGACATCAATTTTTGTGATCGCAGTTATGATAAGTTTGAACTCGTAACATTTGATCTTCTTATCGCAAGGAATGTTTATTCAGTCTCAAGCCAAATCTCCGGTTTAGGGTGGTGCGCTCTGATCCATTCTACTTGGTTCATAGTGGATATTATAACAAAAGGTGCCATCTTTGTCCGTATTCATCGGTGTGCTAATAGCGCAAACATTCCTCACTCCCTTTGAACGACAGCACTTTTATTCAACATTCTATTCAGGCATGTTTACTTGAATTACACAAATAATGTTTCAAACAGGTTATTAATCCTTCAGTTCTTGATGGTTTGCACTATGCACGTAGGAGGATATGCATTTCTTGAAAAGCTTAATTATCAGTTGCAAGGGCGATTAATGATTCGCATGAATTTTGCTCATTGTGCTACTTTGCACACAATGCACTGAAAGCGTTCCTCGTCTCGAGTTACTCATGTGAAGACTTCCCATTAGCCTGGAGGATTAAGCTCCAGCCACAAGGCCAACATTCAAAAAGCATGCCTAGTTCTGCAAGACATTTACAACCCTTTAAAGGAGGAACCTGGTTCTTGTTATCCGAAGATCTGAGGCTGCCATTGAAGGGTCTGAATGTTATTTACTGTTCAACCAATCAATCTGGTCGTGCACTTGGCATTGGGGAATATTATTGCCTAGACGGCTTCCATTTTGATAGTTCCACAATCTCATGCATCCATGTCATCGATGCTGGCAAGCAGTGTCATACCGTCTTCTTCCATCTTAATTACGATGTGCCTCATACTTACAAAGGTTTTATTTTATTTGGTATCATCTGTCATCTTATCTGTTAGCTTTGTCTTTACGGATAAGGCCATTTTAAACTGCAGCATCAATGCATGAAGCTTCATGCACCAATTTAATCCACTTAAAAATCTTCTGAGGCACTTCGTCTGCGCAAATGTCTTAGACTTGAGATGGTCTCTTAGGCATAGACGCGTCATTTCTTCCGAAAGTTGATTTATGCTAAGTATAAAAGACGTTAATGTGGCTGCACTATCATGTCACGATTTCCAGCTTGAATTTGTGCCTACGGACGTCGTCTAAATCTAAGCAAATGTAAACTTTGATGAACATTGCACGCAGGTAGTAAAATCCCATGTAGTAGTGTCACATTTACCTGGTTATAATCCCCTTGATTACTTGGCGCGCACTTATTTGATTAAAATCTATTTAACCTTTTCAGAATGTCTAATAATCCTGCGGTCTTGTCAGTACAGTGCTGGTTGAGGGTTTGGAGTAACTATCAGTCTAATGACAGCGGCTTTACTGACCGACACGTCGAGGTCACTCAAACCGTTACACTCTACCTATGCGAATGTGTGCTGGTGAATCGGGTGCGGCGACAATGTGAATCACTCAATTCAGTGTTCTCATAAGTAGGCATGTTTAAACCCGTTTCGATTGATGTGTTCATCATCTGCAGCTGGTGACTGCGCTCACGGCGGTATCTCGCCCCCGTCTTCCCCCTTTTCCTCCCCTCGTGTCTGCATCCTACACCCCCACACTCGGTCACCCTGCCTTGCTACCAAACCTCCATTAGTACCTACCCAACCAACGTCGCCTTACGACCCCCGTCTGTGTGAGCACGCGTAGTGTGAACATGGAACACGTAACAACACGTACACTCATCACATGACAACACATTGTTCACGCACAGGGTTTTATTATTTGATTTTCGACAGTCCACGGTCTATCCATTCAGGAGAGTTGCATGGACTATTGCGTGGCTTAAGATTTCTAAAGTTCCCAGTTCAAGTTTGGTCTAAACCGGAAGTGTTTAAGGCTAATTTGATGATTATTAACATCCAACTTCAAATGCTTTGGAAGTCTATTGAGTCTGTTCGATGTCCTGCTGCCTCTTTGCTTCTCATCGTCAGCTTTACAGAATGTGCTCTTGGATTACGCTAGCTCACGTTATGCACGAAATAGACATCACTTATCAAGAATGGTACAGAACAGCGGCAGTGCCTGAGTGCAACAAGGTGTGGTGATGAAACAAGTTTCTTGTGAAAAGAAGACGGCCACACTCGTGGATATTTGTACCAGCAGGAGACGTCAGCCTACTCGACAATTACACGTTTGAGCGTGCATACGTCCATCAGTCAATGACAATCCTCAAATGTCGAGATGCCTCCAACCCACACGGTGGTAATTCCTGAGAACGTTTATTGGTTAGGTAAACTTTCCGGTGCCCAGGGTCCGATTGACATCCAGCACAACCCGTCGCAAAATTTTGCCAGGGACGAATACATTCGTGCTAATGCTTACGGCAAGTTAAGTCCGAAATTCTTCCTTCATTTGAATTGCAGTGAGGGAAAGGGGAACCACCTTTATGGCCAATCTGTCATGCATGCCAAGATCAGTTCCTGAGTAACACGCAGAGCTATTCAGCTCAACAAGACTAAAACTTTCCTCCATCTTCCCCATCATCTTCACCGCACAACTGCCCCAATGTATTTGGATGCGTCTGTTTTTACCCATCTCTCCTCTATTGTGCTCAACTAACAGGAAATCACAACCGGGTTGTCTAGAGAACCGAATTGATGCAATGGGTGTGGAACTGTCCCTTCTGTACATCACCCTACGCACCCATTGCGTTCTGGTTGTCGTCATCTAGATCCAATCGAGATCAAACATCACCAGACTATTTGCGCTAATGAAATGTAGACCGCACTCACCCGTTTTGCTGTTCTATATGAGGACAAACTCTGGTGGAAAATAACTCGCGTGCTAAATCTAAGAGATCATATTTCAGAACGAATTTGTGAGTGGAGGTGAAAATTGCAGGAGTCATTCCAAGAGAAAAACATGACACATCCAGGGCTCACTCAAGGGAAAGGACAAGGAAAAACTCCTGGAATAAAGCACATCAGATCTACTCAACAGTGTCTTTCCTTTAAATTGGTGAGTACCTGCAGACTAAAGGCAAAGGTGGCACAGGAAAAAAGATGCGACCGAGGAACTTGGAGCTAGATCGATAAAAACTGCCATCTTTCATACGTTAAAAGGAGATACAGATTGAACCTATTAATGAATTAATTGCAAGCTCGGGGACAGGAATAATGAAGCTAAGCTAAAAATGCCTGCCAAACCAAACAACAGATACGAAATGGCTGCCTCTTCTTTGCATATTTCAAAAAAGGCATAATTTCACATGAGCGAAGAAGAGTTTAAAGGACCAAATGAAGCAGAGCATTAGGGCGGTTCAGCAGAATCGTTGCAAAACTTGCCTTTTGAGAAAAATAGCCAACCTACTTGACTTTACACGTAGCAGTTAAGTCCGAAACGCGAAAACCCTAACGCTCCACCAAGAGCCTGCTAATGGATTGATGTTTACTCTTTACAAGCTAACAAAAGATAAGGGACCCTACTTCACCAAGCAGCCGACTTTAAACTCTCTGCAAAAATACTAGCTTTTACGAAAATAGCACAGAAATGAATGAAATCAGCAAATCTGGTGCCATAAGCGACGACCGATTAACAGGATCTCGTCGTCACTCGTTCATTGGAAGCCAAAGCTTGGCATCGGTTACGAAGATAGGGAAACGGGTAATTTTCTATGCTCAATCACCCTCCTCAAATCTACTTTAAAAATAAGGCATTACTTAATCAAAATCTTGCAAAAGATTAGGCATTGGAAAATAGCAAACGCATGACAGTGAAGAGAACGATGATAAGATAACTTACCACACAAAAAGGAAGAAGTTACGCCTCTCAGTAAAAACTGAACCGGTAGCAGAGTGGGAAGAAGCAATAACGCAGAGGTAAGTCGCAAATATACTACGCGTCAAGCACTCGATGATGAGTCTCGTGACTCTTGTGATTGACACAATTCGATCTAATCATCCCTCATTGAGTCCGGCAACACTGTGGATAGACGCTGGCTAAGTTACGGATTCTTGGGTGATTAACGATGCAATTCGTGGGACAAACGTGAATTGACAATATTCATCTCCATTATGGGTCCTGTGTCCCTGTGGCTGAGCCCACATTGATAGATAAGACCGTAGTGATGAGTTACGCGGCTATTTTATCTGCATCTGGTGGTTTTGGACGGTCAACCAGCCAATACTGCTTTGTGCAACCCCTTATCTGAAGCCTAAATCTTATGCTACAGACAATATACTTAGTCGAACGATTTGTTATTAACGGCACTTGGTAGAAAAGCGGCTTTGAGGCATGGCAAAGTGTGCCGACAAAGTTCGGCAATGATGTGACCCACTTCAATTCGACGTCGATGGGTGTCTAGTGTGCGCCAGCTAGCCATTCAGCATTGCTACACCTCATTCTCAACAGAACTTGCATTCCTAGAGGCACCGTAATTGACACTTGCCTCCCTCTCTTGACTTTAGTCGGTGCAAAGCCCAGCAAATTGAGTAATCAATCAAAATGAAATTGATGTTTCCAACTCCTCTCAGTAAGCTTTATATCCAGCTGACCAATGTGCTTCCCTCTAGCATCTCGGCCATTCAGAGTGCTGCATTCCCCACCATTTAAATACCTTTTGTGAGCACTGCAAACAGGCCCATCTGGATCAGTCTCATATATCTTCCGTATGCTGCCCAAATTGACCCCACACATTCTGCAAGTAAAAGAATGGGCAGAGAACTAGACCGATAGTAGACAGATAGGTACGTAGATAGGTTGGCAGATAGGAAAATTGCGATATACAGAGCGGCAAGAGAATCATTAGACAGCCAAAACTGGCTTCACCTCCCCACTCAGCCTCCGTTTCCAAGCCTCCACTAGGTGACTAATCAATTTAATAAACAAAGAACAGGAACGCAAATATGTAATGGAAGAATCCCAATGCTTTGCAAATGACTCCTCCCTGCACATGACTGTCGTGTCAAAGTTACGTGCCGCAAAAAGCACTTGTGCGACAGAGACAACCAATCGATGTCACGAGGCTAGAGTGCAGGCTGGACCACACTGGGTCTCTGCCATTGTCGCCGTGGCGCTTGCTGGCTAAACATCAGACGCCACATTAAAAACGGGCTGCGAAAACCGCTCAATATCGTCAGGTGCTGGAACATGCGGTTGGAGCCCGTATGCACTAAGCCCTGGACGTGTCGATGACAGCGACATCCCCTTCCACCCTCTCCGATACCTAGGGTCACCTACAGCTCCGCTGCCCTTGACACGCTCATGACAGCAATCAAAGACAATGGATATTGCGTGTAATAGACCAAGCGCGCGTATGCATGTGCTCAAAACAGCAGAACACAAACTACGCATTATTATTAGCAACAACGTAGTCGAAGTGAAGCAATGCTCCCCAAAAACACTCGTCATGAGGGCGTCGGAGAGGTGTTAATTTTAGCATCTCTGACAGTCAAATGTTTAGACTAAGATGGAGCGGATTCAACAAGTTCGTTCACATCAGGCAGGATCGTACACTTGTTCCAACTCCACATCCTACATCGTTAAAGTAAAACGGATGGAGATAAGTAGCCATATTACCTCACCTTCCCCTGGCTATCCAAAAAAACCCCACCAACCAAATAACCAAATCAACAGATAAGTTGAAGGAGCGCAAGTAAATAAACCGATGAAGCTTAACGCTTGCCAAATTACACTAGCCTGTGTCTTGGGAGACGTCCACCGACTACTGGCCGTCAAGAACAATGACGTGGCCGACCTGCACTTTTGTCTGTCCACAATACCTGCCAGTCAACTATTAGCCCTAAAGCAAAACAGCTAAAGCCAACGCTAATTACCATTACGTCTAAGGAGGAAGAGTGAGGAGAAGGCCTACGTCGGGACTACTGCATTGTTACAGGAGAAGTGAACAAGCCAAGAAAATTAGTGAGCAGTCTTCAGTCATCATCGTGACATTACGTTTCCCATAAACACTTCATTCATCAGTAATTCGGAGGCAGACATCTCTAGATGCTTCCCCTGATAATGATAAATGTGCATAGTTTGGTGGCTTAGGCAAGGAACAGTTAACAGTCGAATTCACTTCAAGTCGCATATTCTTCCCTGCCTTTTCGTTCGTTTACAAATAAACTAGCATCAGCAGAAGGGACCAGAGGAATAGCCTAATAATCAGGAAAATCTGAGTGCGCCTCAAACGCGCACATACCTACGAGATGGTCTCATCAAATTCGCAAAACAATGGGAAGTAAACCGGCAGAGAGCTTTCAAACCACAAGGGGTGTCGGCAGAATATGCTCATTTAATGCAGGAGTATTCAGCACCAATGCTGCCGTCTTGACTTGCAAAGAAGTGTACTTATTCAAAAGCAATACCTGCAGTCCGTTGCAGAAGCTTACACGTAGCATGACGCAAATCAATCTCTCTTACTTAGCAACATCCAGCACACTCGATCCAGTAACAGCAAATTCAACACCCTATGCAATAACGTACACCACCTACCCATCTGACCAGCAAAACATAACAAAATGCGCAAAAGTCAGAACTGCCAATAATTCATGTATGCCAGTGCTGGGTGAAGGCACCTAAACGACTGATGGCAGCAAACAAGTGAAGCATGTGGAAGATAAAATAGTAAGAGGAGGCACAGTTAGTCCTAAGTCAGCGTTGGATCCACTAACAACAGGCAGTGACGGCGGCTTGTTGCAAAAGACTACACTTCGCAGTCAGGCGTCACACCTCATCAAAGTAGATAAACAGCAAGTAAACAGTATGTACAAGTGGAGACTTTACAGATGTGCATAAAAATGCGCATCTATACGCACCTATGAATTGGCAAGTTCCTTCCCCCGTCTATTCACAATCCTCACACTCACTGACTTGGCCCTTTTCGCCCACCACGTCACAACGCAGGAGTCACGACACGGCACCGCTTGCACCCTACTTTGCAGACTTCCAACAGTTTTTGGCACAAAAATCCATCAGTGAACGCTGATTGCCAAAACGACATTCAGCAGTGGCACAGCCTTAACGAAACACCTGTCCTTTGCACTCCGAGGAAACATTACTGTTGTGCCGCCTCATTTGTTCAATCATATCCATTTCTCGCAGCAGAACTCAACAGTTGTACCCACCCATCACCTGCGCCAACAAATATTTCATCCGTGAAACATCTTCGTATCTGTAGGAACAGACTGAGTATTCTAGAAGCAATGTCTATCAAACCGACGGGCAGACATTTAGTGTGACGATTGCGTAGAATGAACGTCGAAGTCTCGTTTGTAGCAGAATGTTTACGACCTTGGCTTAGGCTTATTCAGATCGCGCCTGCTAAAGCTGAAAACGACGACATTCTGCTCATAAATGGAGAAAACGTACTCGATCATCCCTTCGGAGGGCACCTCAACTGAATCCGCGTCCGATGAGCACGAATGATTCTGCCAATATGGCTAATGGAACAATTTGGATAATGCAGCTGTCACAATGTTCTTGCGAAAAGACTTCGGGAAAAGGATTAATGACTAATTCGTCACAGCACAACACAATTCATGCTATTTTATAGGCGAAAACTTATTTGCACTGCTACAAAGTGGAGAGTAATAGAGAAACCAAGCTTCAAGTTTGACAGTTTTTCTGGAAGTTCTCAGAGCTTATTGGACGCGCCACCACAGACAGGTGCGTCGTTGTTATCCTTAAGATCCGGACCATCATTGACACCAATTGAAGCCTGAAATTCAACAATTCATCTCAATTTGAAGCCAACAGGTCCCATTTTGCCAAAATACCACCGCAACTGAAGCACGTAATTTACCCACTATACCGACAGACAATATACTAAATACAGCCAGTGACCCTGAAACTGCTTGAAATAAACAACTTTCGATTAAATAGTTTCCTAACCCTAAACATACAGAAGTACTCAATAAATTAGTTTTTAGAACCCATGAAAGTGCATAATAATTACAAGCGGTTCATCATCAAAGGCAGATTTATAGAAAAAATGATATGCTTTTATAAAAATTTGTGGCCAATTAAATAAGGAATCAAACACCGCGCAAACTTAATAGCATCCATTTCAGGAAATAGTGCGTTTAAAATCACTCAGTACATATGAGACTCGAAACGCTATCCTTCAGCAGATTGATGGATATGTTGCAAATTGAAAGTAGAATAGTGGCTTTTGTCGGCTCCGGCGAATCCGATACTCATCACGCACGAAGTTCCAAGCTCCTTTTTAACCCTGGTATCGAGGGTGTATTAAAAACAACATAGATTTATACGGTGAATAAGGATGTGGCGTGCTTGCCGTTTGTCTTCTTGCCTTCCGCCTTGTAATCCTTTGAATGAATAGGTCAGAGCTTTGTGAATATGATGTCTGTCAAAGCATGTTATTCGATTTGGTTCAAATGTGTAGCATGTTTGCGTGTGACCAAAATCAAAACTAAGTGGAGACGTATAAGTGGGCCTGCTGACAGGCACTCGTTGTGCCTCATTCGATCGCACGGTCTTTCCTTCTTCCCATGTTAATCCATTTCAGTAAACCATACCTCGGCTATTAAGCCTCACAGAGCCCGTTAAGTCAATTATCATTACTAGAGAAGCTAAGTAGACCATCACTACCATATGCAATGACACCATACGACTAAAACTGCCCGGGCCTTCTTACCTGGCTAAAGTGTCTAGACGACAAGGGCTGAGTAATAGCATGTATTGCGTTGATATCAGCATTCCATACTGAATAAGCATAAATGAATTAAGTAAAACAAGGGGCAGCTCGAAACTGTGGTCATGTTGAGGTTCATAGTTGGCTGCACCTAGAAATTGGCGGCCGTAGGAAATCAGGAAATGGTGCTCGAACTACAGGAATCACCTAAAATTCCTTAAGTGGCCTCAAGTTTCATTCTGGGCTTTTTTACAAAATAATATCGAAGTCACGGACTGGAAAGGAGGTCACTATGAACCACACACACTGGCTGCAACGTGGCAGATAAGTTGTGGGCCATCGTCACTATCAAAGTCAAAAGGGATTGGTAGACAGTGCATTCTGACTGCCTCTAGCAGATCGACACATGATGAAGCAAAGCCTCACAAGTGAGGTACGGGCAGGTTGACTGCCAAAGCACAGCAAATGAGCAGTGCAAACGCCAAACAGCTGCAAGCAGTTCTGGTGACTAATGCTTCTCTTTGTAGTCGGATCCCATCATCAATAGTCTTTAGCATATTAAAATTCATTGGCCGTGTATCCTTGTTACATGCTGGGTAGTACCATACCGGTCAATTTCCCGCACTCCTTAAATCTGCACTTACTTCTAAAAGGAGAACGAAACCGCGAACATGTTGCGATCAGAAAAAACGAGATCATATTCACCTCAAATCATATTCACACCATGTGATCGCGGGTTATTGTTCGCGTCACTATCGTGCCATATGCTGTGAGTAAGCAGCGTTGATAGTTAAAGCCGTTTTAGAAGAACCCTTCTCATTCAAGGGATTCTTCAGTACCGACTATGAAGTGTGGCTCTGATTTTGGCTCCATTACCACGTCTACCAGCTTTTCGTATTTTGCATACAACAACAATCTCCAAATGCTGCATTAAGCTAAGCACAGCTTGCACTGCGATTTCTGCTACACCAAACGCCTTCAGTGAGTGGCAGAAAAGGAGACACACATTACGACGGGCGCGTTCTAAGCACAGATTTTCTTTGACGAGTGTCGGATAGCAGGCAAATGTTTTCTAACGTGTTTTTTCGTCACTAAGTTTTATACTTGTCACCTATTAAATTCATTTTCAAATGTGTTCGGCGATGCATTCGCCTTCATTCAAGTCACATTATGTGCGGTGTGACTCATGTCCAACATTTTTACATTTGCACACAAGTTGGAATATTTCGAGGCAGTTCAAAGGAAGCAATAGAGAACCCTCATTTCAATCCTTCAAGTTGCGGAGGAATCACGTACATGCACTTGATATATGCTGTAATAGCTTATTCAGATTTGCGCAAATTTCGAGCCACGAAACAAAGAATCCTGTGTATTGAAAGAGATTTATGTTTTGGGGATAGAAAGACCAGTTGCTAATTGAAATGCCAAAACGTATTGTATCCATTGAGTAGAAATGCTTTGTGATTCTTTACTATAAAACGAGCCAGTCACTTAACCACACATCAAAATGGAAAACACACATATCTTGCTGATGGAACTAGCGCTGCTGGCACTTGCCTGCGGTCACTGCAAAATCTTATGGTGTTGAGGTTAAGGTTGGCTCTTGAGCTGTAGGGATCATTATTGGAAGATGCGTTGTGGCAGACATCGACAAATCATGTAACATGAAGCGAAATCATGGAAGATTAATATTGCAGGTTATTGCTGAAAAATTGCAGGTAGGGCAAGCATACAATGCACACGAAATATCAGTGCATGAAAAATGTATAAAATTTGCACTTCTTTGGTGGCATGCATTAAATATTTGTCATAAGAATCCAATTGAAATGGTCTAATTGGAGCAACAACAAACAGTAAAGTTATTGCCTTTGAAATGTTTAATATTTGGCCTAAGAAGTTCCCCATCGATCCATAAAAAAATAATTACACTGATACGTATCATATGCTCATGAGAAATGCACAAGAACTATGTAGCATAAAATACCAAATTAGCTATCGTTAATGCACCGTTTGTTTGACAACACACCCTCCAAAAGGCCAAAAAATTAATAAAAGATTGGATTCATATGACGGCAATGTACTTGATGGACCAAACACAGAGAAGCCTTATAGAAAAGACGATGTAGACAGCGATCAATTACATCATAAAAGAGGAGTGAAAAAAAGTGACGAAAAAGGGTAGAAAGAAGAGTCAGACAGTTTACAATAATGGAAAAAACTAACGGATGCAGCTGAAGCGGAGGGGAAAGGAAGAAGCAGAAAATGTGTGAACGGAAACTGCTAAAAGAAAGGTAGCAATAAAAGAGTCATTTGGCGCAGAAAAACCAGCAGAGGACGTGGCTGAGTTAGCGATAGTGGAGTTAAAATAAGTTTTATTATATGCTGCAGTACTTAGCGAATAGCTTTGAGTCGGTAGAGTTGTGTTTATATCCAAGGTAGTATTTGCTGTGGAGATGGCTGGTGTTTTGGTGGTTAGCGCTGTCGTGACTGGGGCGGAGACTTTGGTGGGTTCATCTGTGCTATTGGACGCTGCATTAGTTATCGTATAGTTTTGAGTTGGTAGCGTTGTGTTTGGAGCCAAGTTGGTATTTGCAGTGGAAGTGACTGGAGTTCTGGTCATTGACGCTGTCGTGATTCGAGTGGAGTCGTTGGTGGGCTCATGTGTTCTATTGGACGCTGCAGTAGTTAGTGCAGATTTTATCGTCGGTGGCGTTGTGTTTGGAGCCAAGATAGTGTCTGCTGTGGATGTGATTGAAGCATCGGTTGTTGGCGCTGTCGTGATTGGTGTGGAGATGATTGTGGGTTCATCTGTACTCTGGAACGTTTTAGTAGTTAGTATAGATTTTATCGTCGGTGGCGTTGTGTTTGCAGCCAAGGTAGTGTCTGCTGTGGAATCGATTGAAGCATCGGTCGTTGGCGCTGTCGTGATTGGTGTGGAGAGGATTGTGGATTCATCTGTGCTCTGGGACATTGCAGTAGTTAGCGTAGATTTTATCGTCAGTGGCGTTGTGTTTGCAGTCAAGGTAGTGTCTGCTGTGGATGTGATTGAAGTATCGGTCATTGGTGCTGTCATGATTAGTGTAGAGACATCGGTGGAGTTATCTGTTGTATTAGACGTTGCAGTAGTTAACGTGTAGTTTTGAGTCGGTAGCGTTGTGTTTGGAGCCGAGGTAGTATTTGCTGTTGGGGTGACAGGAGTTCTGATCGTTGGCGCTGTCGTGATTGGGTTGGAATGATTGGTAGGTTTATCTGTTGTGTTGGACGCTGCAGTGGTTAGCGTATAGTTTTGAGTCGGTAGCGTTGTGTTTGGAGCCGAGGTTGTATTTGCTGTTGGGGTGACAGGAGTTCTGGTCGTTGGCGCTGTCGTGATTGGGGTGGAATGATTGGTAGATTTATCTGTTGTACTGGGTGCTGCAGTAGTTAGTTTATTGTCTTGAGTCGGTAACGTTGTGTTTGCAGCCAAGGTAGTGTCTGCTGTGGAATCGATTGAAGCATCGGTCATTGGCACTGTAGTGATTGTTGAGGAGACCCATGTGGATTCATCTCTTCTATTGGACGCTGCAACAGACCGCGCATCGTTATTTGTCGCTAAGCAATAGGCAATCAATAGCACGAGGGTACCTTTGTAACTTTTCATGTTTTGATTGACCATGTGTGCCCTATCAGATTTCTACTAGCCTTTATTGTTTTTATCGAGGTGCGGATTTTTCTGCTTCAAAAGTCGTTTGGCTGCACCTATTATATAGCTCTGCTTTGCGACGCGAATATCAGTGAACTGTCAATTTTGCTAGCCAAATTTGGTAATGCTAAATGTTTTTTTAACTCCTAGACTTTTGTTGGGATGAAAAATTTATGAAACCTTTATAGGACAGCATCAAAACTCAATTAATGTTTACGCTGATCTTGGCAATGAAAAGGCACGTGTAACTTGGGTTTTTGGGCTCTTGTTTGAGAACAGAAGCAAATCTTATTTTGTTTTTCATCGGCTTTATATACGGCTGTCAATCATGTCATGGTGGTGTGCGATAATGTGGCTGTGAATGCGGAGGTAAAGCTGCTATGCGATGTGGTTTTGCAGTCGATAAACGAGTTCTAATGTTTAAGGCGCATCAATTTGCTTATTTTATGCTCTAGCAGCTCATTAATTGGCGTCTGCATACAGTGATACATCATTCGACCAAAACAGGTAACAAATTCTGAGCCTCGATTACTTAGGCACATTACACTTTTGACATTCCAATTTTGCTTACAATGAAGTCGAATGAACGCACTCGAAATACAAGTAAATAATCAAAAATGAACAAGAGGACTGACCGACGTCGACAAATTTAAGTTACCTTCATAAACAAGAGAAGTATTCGCCTAAAATTTTGGCGGTTTGCCCAAAACTAAAATGCAAACTCCATGCAACATAAAGCGAAAAGCATTTGTAACATGCATAACAAGTTGATCACTCACGACGTGAAAAAATGGCAAGAAGCGGAATTGGCTGAGGAATAAATAATAGGAAATTTGCACTCAACTAAAACTTTCCCAAAAGTAATTGGAGGATATTTACGCCGATGTTTGTGGACAATGATTACTGCACTACTTGCAATTTTTTAGCAATAACCTGCTATTTGATTTGCTATGTTTTTTCATTACGTTGCATGATATTTCCATCCTTTGATTTCCTCGGAACATTTGTTAAACCAGAAGCCTATGAAAGGGTAGGACAAGTGGTTAGGTAGGTGAATATGGCTGCTGCTACTGTCGTGCTCTTAAGCGATTGGAAAAAATGACCTTCATAAAGCGAACCCTTAATAATGATGCATGCTGAGAACAATTGTCTAGCATACTTACCCTACTAAAGTTTGCAAGCTTTTATACCTTCCTTGCTTGAAAAAGTGAAACCGAAGCGCATAGTTAAAAAACAATGATCCGCGCGTTTCAAAGAAGGCTTACAGCAAATAAATTTCGTGATGCAATGCTGGTGCTATTTAATTGGAGCTCGGTAGCCGTTGCATGGCGAAATCGGCAGGTAAGGTGAATAACGTGCTTAAGTTGGAACCTCACAGAGTCCAAAAGGGAAGGGGAAATGAAAAGTGTGATGCAATACCGCTGCATAGCTGGCAAAAACGACACTGCTATACACATTTTACAACCACGGGGGGCCAGAAATATGCCGCATCTGCAGCAGTACGACCGCCAAGTCGCTTGTATGGATGAAAGAATTTGTAATATACGCGGAAGGCGTAACCCTAATGATTACGGACGAGACGAAGTGAGCAAATGTCACTGGTTTATGCAGTGAAAGGTGTTGGCTCTCGTCATGCCTAATTCAGCTTATTCACAGGCTCTCATAGGCGATTTTAGCAGCAGTAGAAGCAGTAGTCAGAATCATTCAACAACCAACCTATCTGACCCCATCGAGATACCCCAATCCGACCACTACTTCCTGATAAATGCGAATCGCAACCCTTAATGAATAATGCAGCAAGCATTATGCATCATTACGCTACTCTTGGTCCACATCATTAACCTTCTCTCAGTCGTTCGCGCAGACGTGTGGGCGCTTCCACCTCACTGGGAAGATGGAATCACTCATGATAGAAACATCAGGGCGCCGGCAATAAAAAAACTACGAATCGGTAGTTATGAGGTAAAACTACTACCATCGAATTTTCTTCATTTATTGTCACCAAATACAACATATCTTATTATAGAGAGTTGCTGACGTCACAAAGGGACAATGCTATGCATGGGTCAAAGTGGCAAATGGCAGCCAGCAAAATATTGTAAAATACAACTAGCATGCCTCTAAAAGCAATGCCACGGAATTCTTGAGAAAGAGTGATCATGCGTATCCTGTGTCCACACGGGAGAAACTGGTGTCTGATAGTTATGGTTGGCCGCTTAATTAAAATAACTGGGCTAGAGCCTTTGAATTCACAGGACCTTAATACAGTCGCTTTTGTTTTCTTTAATCAGTGGATGGTCAGCAAGGAGTGCTCGAATTGGTCCAAAGTGATCAAGGTCCCAATTTTAAAAGTCGACTTTTACAAAATTGCGCAAGTCTTCTCAGACCTGCATGCCGGCATGACAACGGGCGAATTGACTCTGATCGGACTTCTAAACGCTTTCATCAAGGTTGCGCGATCTGAAGATTGAATTTAAGCGTACGGCATGATCTTCTCGCATACAGGGCTACGGTTCATAAATCAACGAAGTTTCCACCGTTCAAGATGCTCACAGGCCCTTAAACTCAAGATACCCTTCGATACCTTGCTAATAATCGCAGAAGTCGCAACCGTTGCTACCCTAAAGTAATAATAAGGAAAGTTTTAGGCATAGCAGAGTGGCGCTTTGTATCTCACACCATCCAGAAGAAATGTTAAGCCTAACTGAGTAGGACCAACGTCTACCGAGATAGCAACCTCGTACAAATGCATATACCATACCGTAAATTTCACCCCCATGAAGCGAAGACGCGCTTTGAGTAGTGAAGATCCTCTTACCTACGAACTGCCTTTGCCCAGAGTGCGCAACTCCGTGCCCAGCCAATAACCATTCACCGCCACAAAATGCGACTCTACAAGGGTACACCACCAGCAAGGCGAAGTGTTTGCACTAGCGAAAGATAGGAAACCACCCGATGACAAAATCAAAGGCAGCTCTTGGTGATGGCACCAAATACGGAGCTCGAATAGATAAGGAGGCTGTGTAATACTCATGCTGTTATACATGCACCATTGGGCTGAAAATTGGGCAAGCAAATGGAATCTTGTATTAGATAAGTGGTCAGAGTGTCCGGAAATAGGGACAATTCTGCACCAGTTCTCATTGACTGCAATTAATTAACCTGTTTGGTGAATAGGATCAGTTGTCTTCATATTCATCTACCATATGTAACAAAGGCTTACTAATGCATTTCTTCTGTGCCTGCTGTTATCCTAAAGAAGGAAAATATATTATTTTGATAAGTGTAGTAATATTCGCATTTACCTTTCTCCTAATCGGCCACCTTAGGATGAAACAGATTACTTCTTCGGAGGTATACTTATTGCTCAATGGTTAATTAGAAAGACCAATCCTTTTTAAGCTCCAAATACAAAGTCTTTGTCTTAGTATTTCGTATTCTTTTATCCTTAAGAAAGTGTTGGGGTAATACACTAGTGGTAGCAGAAAGCGAACCCAATCTTGACGATAATCCATTATGAGTTCTACTGTTAAGGTTAAAAAAGCGCATTTTGCTACTAATGAGAGAACCACTGACGACCTATAACAAAGTAGCTGAAAGCGATGCCGTCTTCCTTCGGCAGCTTCTTCACATCCGAATTCGGCATAGTTCTGAATCTCCTTAAAATTTGCTAAAAATGTGAATGTGCGCAAGACTATGTGTAGTACTTTGTTTGCTAGAACTGCTGGTTTCTGTCAAGGTCACAGAGGTTGCCGTATTGGCCTAGCTGCGTAGGCTGGCCTCCAGGCCATGCCAGCAGTCTTTTTCCTTCTGTCCGTGAATATATATATATTCTACCTTAGCATTCTGCCTTCTTTTGCCTTCAAGGGAGCCTCGGGACGCTACACTATGTATCTATGGAATTGTGTTTGATTTAAAATTCCGTTTCGGAAACCTGGTTCCAGGCATGGGTCCCTGCGCCTAGCTGTAGGCACGCGTAATGGTGAGCGAAATTCCTTATCTCTGAGTCCGTTTCTCAAATTGACCGAATTACCAAATCCAATCAAATCACCACGGTAAAAAATTGACAAAAGAGTAAAGTAGCTCTATGGCTGCACGAAATTCAGATGAGTGGCTCGCTTTTCACGTGGGTGTATTTATTCGAATTTTGAGTACGCTGTGATCGCTGGCGCGAGAAGCAGGATGAGTGTCGGTCTTGGTTTACCAGCGCCAGAATAATCGGTTTGCATGGGCCAAGCAAACTAGTTTGTAAGGTAGGCTAGAGGCTCCAATCGCTTCCTGTGAACCAAATGTGGAATTTCTTCCTAAGGATCCTGCCCTATTATATCTTCCAGAAAGGTTCAGGGCACTGCATTGATAAACAAAAGCTTACCATTTTTATTCCCCTCATAAAATTGCATTATTTCAATGCATACAAACTACTTTGCCTATATATTTTTTTTCGTTCGGAAAGAAAATATGTAACCACACTTTAAAACCGCTCCTATGACTCTCATGCGTGTCGGTCCTAAAGCTATGTGCAGCTTTAGTTTAAAAGCAATTTAGATGCGAATTCTTAGAAGCTTGTGTACCTTTTTTTTCACAAAGATTTTTAGCTTTGTGATTTTACTTTCCAATGGATTGGTTGATTTGTTTTCTTCAAGGTCATCTTTGGGGTATGTGGTATGTCTGTACGTGTGAAGTGCTCTTAACTGACTGACCCCAATGGATGCGTTCCATTTGTTCAAAAAGTAAGGGGAATCTGTCAAAGTAGTTGCATTTTTTGGTGTGAATGATAACACAGAATTAAAGACAGATTTAAATGAAATAAATGGACGGAATTTGAAATTGAAATTTCCTGTTGCACTGTTCCTTGTTCAGGTGACAACAAATTTCCATTTTTAAGCGTCTTTGATATCTTTATGTACATATTATTCTTAATATGCATCTTTAATGAGAAGAACTTTCATTGCTTTTCGTCTTCATGTCTTCTTACAATTACACTTTGCCAATTGTATCACACAAGTTGTTCTACCATCCATTTAGGTAGAATCTATCGCGTTTATGAGATGCAGCGTGGATACAGTTGTGAGATCTTCCGAGAGGACGCGTGAGCAAGCTCCTCTCCATTGGCAGACTGAATCGGCTCATCTGCAGCATCAGCAAGCGTAATTTGACCAAACACAAGGCAAGGCAGTAGAGATTCTGCTAGGAGCGGGATGTCGATATGCAGCCCACATCACCCTTAAACTGGGTGTCAATCTGCTGCTTTAGTTGGTAAGTTCATCGCAATACCTTATTACGAATGCGATTACTCCTTTTACGTTTCATTCTGCTTCTACAGGCACGGAGATGTTTTTCGGCTTGGGATCCCGTGGCTGAGGTGATAGGTGAGCTAGAAGCCCGAACTAGGGCAATGAAAACGGAGACGAGAGCACACTTGATGCGGTATACCAACTGCACGCTCTCTTTGGCGAAATGCTCGGAAGTTGGTCAAGTGCGGCGCGATGCGATAATTTTCACGCTCATGACGTCGTTGACAGAAAGTGCCAATCATCGGTGCGAGTTGAGAGTGTGGATGTACAAAGGAGGAAATTCGCCGAATTGTAAGTGTACACAATCATGCATACATCTGTTTGCATGACATTTTTTTATTCATTCAGTTTAATTTGGCCTGCCTCTTCGTCATTAAGCGCAGTCTTTTGTACCTGCAACACACTTGGGTGACTTACGGCTAACTGTACCTTCGTTAGGGCCGTCTACTACTTTTTTCTTCGTTTTGTGATCCGCTTGTTTGTGCGGATCTCGAGTAAGCGTTTTGCCACTACTGATGCCCATTAAACATTAGCAAGGCTAGTGCTTGTGCTCATTAGCCTCTAATCATGTCCCTGGCTGAATTTGCTCACTTTCGTAACTAATCGTGCCACTTGTTTTGCTTTTCATTGAAGCGTACATGCGCATAAGATTCTTAAAAAAATACAAGTGAAAGCTGTCAGTGTGCTTACTTGAATGCTCTGGTGCTACTGTTGGCCAATGGAGCATACTGGACGCCAAGCATTGATGCATTACTCGGCGTCGTATCGCTTGCAACTGTCTGCAATGAAACACAATTCTTACCTCAAATCAAGCGTTCTTCTTTTTAAGTCGTACCAGTAGTTGATGCATTATGCATTCGCGGATCAGTTAAGCACGCTCCAGCAAATACGCTCTTAACCAGAGGGTTTGCTGCCCTTTCGTCTCTTGTTGTCTTCTAACTTCCAAGAAAGCCTTGTATGTTTTCGGAATCAGTGTGCTATTTTAGACTCAATCAAATTTTATGGAACTGTCAGGAGATTTTGTCGGTTCATTCGCAGTCGTTATTGTGTCTATGGAGGTTGGAACGGAGATGGTGCACAGAGCGCTACATTGCTTGAATCTGGCTTTTTTTGGTGTCTTTATCGAAACCACCGTATGAAGCTTCTTAGGATAATAGCCTCGGGAATGCTCGTAACTGAGGCGTTTAGTGAAGATACAGTGTTATGGTAACTGCCCTGTAGGCAACACACTAATCATCTCGGCGTGTACCCCCGCTGTAATAGAGATGTGGTAGTCGCTACGTAGAAGTAATTCGCCTTGCCAGTGGGCTGGTAGTTAATTGACGGGTCGTAGATGCGGGTCTGATCCTATATGCTTTTTTGTGCATTGGCAAGCATTAAGATTCGTTCGCTTATTTAAATTCCACTTACCTATTTGTGTGGCTATTTGGTTAGTAGAGATTTGAGTAGGTAGGTAGACAAAGGAGGGAGAGCTGTTACTTTTCCCTCTGTAGAGTTGCCTGTCTAGTACTCGGCTCTTCTCTTTTCCGGTCTATCTAATTGTCTCCTATCCCATCCGTCGAACTCACTGCCTCCCTACCTCTTTCCTTTACGGCTTTACTGCAGACGCAAGGTAATTGATGGGGAAGTATCTTTAGGAAGGAAAGGAAACTTGGCAGTATTTTGTTGTTTCTGTGGTACTTCCAAAATCTCAGTACGAATTTGTTAGAGGAGAATTGCGGTTGTCAATGTGTTCGCACATTCACGAATTGGTTGAACCTACCAAACCCATGAAGATGGCCTTGAACTAACCCAGGACGAATGCGCCTCCAGTGAGAACTAGCATGTGCCACTGAGTGGATTGCCTGCCCTTCCAGTGAATGAAACCCCATGATTATCGACGCGTGGCAGCAGAGAAGCATTTGGTCAATCTTGTATCAGAAGGCAGTCATGGCAGGACATGGGCTGCGAGTGTAGTTGCCTCGCCGCTGCTTCTTACGGTGTCATCGCGTTTGTGATGTGGTGGGTGATTGGTGCATGGAGTGTCGATTTGCGCTGAAGTTAATTGCGAACGCATCTATTTCTACTCACTGGTGATGATGAGCCTGTCTGCATTTGCTTCGCCACTGCTGCTTAACCTCCTGTGGCACTCAAGCTCTGGTGTCGTTCGACCACTTGAACAACAGGGTGTTTTTTCCAGTGGAAGGCGCGAAGGATTTCTCGTTTGCTGGAGCAATTATCTGTTTGGAAAGTGTCAGCCTTGTGCTGTATTGCTTTTTGTGCATATCACTTTATTTCAATTGGCAGTGGCTGACTTTTGTGGTGAGCTCATTGGCTTTTGCGTGGGTGCTAGGTAGCCCATAAGGGGGGACAAAGGGTGAAAGGGGATAGAGTAAGATTATTCACAATAATAGCAGAGACTCCGCTGTGTGTCTGGGCTTCTCATCGTGTCATTCGAGAGTCATTCCGCTGACATTGAATTTACTTATAGGTTAGAAGGGAAGAGGAAGAATGGAGGAGAAGGGAGCGGAACGGAGTAGAGTGAAAGGGGTCAGCAAAGTACAGCCCAGGTAGTAAGTAAATAAGCGAGGAGAAAATAAGTGGGTCGAGTGATGTAAGGCTCTTTTTTGTTCCTTACTCTTCTCATCTTATCGTGTTTCTGCATTCGAACATGTGCGAATTTCTTCATTCTGCATCACAATTTCTTTGTTCAGATATTTTAATTTCAAAAGCACCTGTCTAATCTTTGAGTCACCATCACCAGGCACCAACGTCATGCTGTGTTTTTGAAATCGTTAAACGTGGTTTTGTCTCGTTCTCTGTATCTAATAAAGTATTAGGTTAAAATGCTCTTTTCGGTTTGCGGTCGGTCTTTACTTCTCTGTTCGCATTAACAAATTAGGTCGCACACAACGAGGAAGTTGGTTGTGGGTTGTTGAAAGGAATCGATAAGATGCAGGCCACTCGAGCAAACGACTTCAGTTTAGAGTAGATTCTGAGCGTGGGAGAGTTGCTAAGCACCACATTGATGGTGGCGACAAGGACATCTTTTGCATCCCTCTTTACTAGCTACCTATTCTCACGTGTGGCGGATACGAGATCCCTCCTCTGCAGATTGCTGTTACTAAGACATTCCACTTTCGAAGGGCCAGAGAATCCGCAACAACGCACTTCCGCATTGGAATTGGTTTGTGCCTTCCATACGACTGTCCTAGCTGAAGGTCTGCATTATTCTATCGTCAAACGCTGCAAAATGGCAGTCCTACAGAGCTGTCTTGAAGCATGTCTACCAGTGAGTGGGCTACTTCTGCTAGAATAAGCAGGATTTTTGCAGCTTTGTGCAGCACGAACGCTACGCATTCTTCCTTACCTGCAGTTATTAAAAAGGATAAAACCCTGAGTTAAGTAAAAGTGGCAGGTTGCACTGATGAATTTAGAGCTGACAGCTGCTAATTTGTCGCCTCAATAGAAATAGGGTCACCACCCGGTCCGTGAAGTTCTGACTAAGTTTCGATAGCCAATGCAAAAAGGCAATTAGTGCAAGCCTATTTCCTAAGCTAATTTTTTTAGTCTTTGCTATCTCTGCTGCCCTCAATTTTGGCCTCTAAGCACTTATATGTCAGCAATGAATGCTCTTTCATGCTGAAATGGTTGGGAATGATCCGATGTTCCTCACACCTACTTGCTATGTCGACTGTCTATTTTGGCACCCACAAATTCCTTTTCCCTTCTTATTTTACCCTCCTGATCAGCGACTTGCGATGCTTCTCTGGCATGTTCGCTTGCGTGTCCATCAAGATGCCGATCATTTGACTCGCAATTCTCATTTGTGGAATTACAAAGAGAAGATTCTTTTGCGATTCATGTATCGCTCCGCACCTTCTAATAGATGT
>JADWOT020000007.1:3891452-3935452 GCA_036345935.2 Taenia hydatigena
TATCTGAGAAGTAGAATTTTGTCATCTGCGGCACAGCCATTGATTATCAGTGGCTGCATTTTCATACCGATTTTATAGGAAGAAACCTTTAATAGCACTGGGATTGTGGGTGATTTCCCACTGCGGAGACATGTATCAATAGACTCCTAGGTCGTAATGGCTGCGATGTATCTAAAGATTGAGTGAGTGGTGCATGAAGATCTACGAGCAGCGGAAGTGATGGTAGACGTGGTTGGTTCCATAATGCGCGCTAACTTCCGATGGGAAAAATTTTCTTAGCTTTAATCGGGACTTAGCATAAGGTGAGCTCAATTGAGTCCTTGCACACCCATCAGAGAAGTGGCCACTCTATGGACACTAAGCGTTGATTGATGAATTGCATTCTTCCCGCTTCCTCTTTTCATTATAGGCACCAAAGGCATTGATGGACGACCACGAACCGAATGTTAGAGCTGATGTACGGTCCATTGGAGTCCTTGAAGGTTTGGTTTATTTATCAAATTTGAGATGTTTCGTTGCAACAGAGATTTCTGTTTGCTTTTTGCCGCCATGACATTTTCCTGTTTCCTAAATTTATTTTTTTTTTGTTTTAGGCGGCTTTAAATCGTACATGCATTGGATTCCCGCCGCAATGCCACGGCTATGCACATTGGGCTAAAGTTCATTGCAAAAATGTGAATAAATGTGTGTGTCACATACAGAGAAGGTGACGGTTTGTGAGGTTAAATGAGAAAATTGTGAGATGAAGCAACAGTAGGAAGGGAAGAGTAGTCTGTCAAAGTGATAATTGTTTTACTTGTTTAAATTGTGTGCCTTATGAAAAGGAGAATTAGATGAGAAGTGCCTAAAAAGTACAAGGGAAACATTATGTCAGCAATGAAGGAATGACTTGACTCAGTGGAAGTAAAGTCAACACGTATTGATTGGAGAGTGTTCGGAGAAAAAGAGGATAGGAAGGGAAGGAGAAAAAAGGAAAGAAAGAACGTTTTATAAGTAATAGAGGTTGACGGGATGGCGTGAGGAAAAGAGAGAACGAGAGGCATCTACCAGTAGGCTATAAGTGGTTGAAGCTAAGGAAAACAAGATGTGTATTAAGAGAACGGAAGGAGGAAAGAAGGAGGGTGGCACGAGGAATAGAGGTAAGAAAGAGGGAATGATGGAGGGAGAGAGGGAAGGAAGGTCCTCTACTAATAAGCCGCTAGTAGGTAGGTGGTTGTGAGAGGTGGTGGTGGTAGGTGCATGCGGGTAGGTGGGATGGAGAGAAGTGGAGGAGGCAGGTACCAGGAGCCCAATGCAGCCACTACTAGGAGGATGTAAGAGAAAGCAAGTGACGTGGAGGAAAAGGCGCAAATTGCAAAAAAAACGATTAAAAATCTAGGTAAAGAACAGACAATTGAAAACGAAAATGTAAGAAGGAAGGCAAATAAAAGGAAGTCAAAGGAGATTTAGGAGGCACAGGATGCACAGGAAAGGGCAAGGTGTTGGTAGGAATTGTCCGACTTCCGGTCCCGACCACCCTTCTGTCGAAGAGGAGGACTGCATTTTGCTGCTGGGTAGTGTGTATGTGCGACAATAGAGAAGAAGGAAATGGGAGTGGTAAAAGAGGACGAGGAGAGAAGACGTCTGCGGTGAATTGATTAATAGAAGAAAGAAAGGAAGAGTAAAGAAAAAGAAGAGGATCGATAAAAAGGGGGTTGCGCACAGACAGACACATCGTCTGCTGCATTTTTGGTCCTCCTCTTCTTCTCTTTCTCTTTCTTCTCAGTAGGCACCGACACCTACCCCTTATCTGCTCCTACAGCATTTGGTGAAACTTCGATGTTTATGAACAATCTCCCCCCTTCTCCTCCTCTCTTCATCTATTTGGAAAAGTGGACGCTTTCACTTGAATGCTAACCACTGTCAGCCACTCTTTTTTGTTTTTATATCAATAAAAAAGCAATGGTCATACTTTTCTGTCATAACTTACATAAATATTCGAAATTGGGGGTTGTCATCGCTTAAAATGGCAATTGTTCCTTGCGTCAAACATACATGACATGGATTTTTTCTAGGCAAGGGTGGTCGGTCCTCCTGGCTCGTGTTACAGAAGCATTAATTGAGATCAACACGAGCAAAAAGACGTGATTGGTTTATTGTGCTGACGGCATTTGTCTAAGCCAAGCCTGTGGTGCAGCGGCTGTGGAATGGTCATTGGGAGGCACAACTTCTTATCTGCAAACTGTGCTCCCACTTTAACATTATGACCAGAAGACGAGACAAATGAGCACTTAGCCATTTTGTGCCTCAAAGGGACCGGTTAGGAGATTTACAGAGACGTTGAGTGAAACAAATGGGGCTGGACGGGGATCACACTGTTGTCCATTTCTCAAATAAACACATCCTTGACTGATTAGCAACAAATTTGTTTGAAGATATTATAACGGATAATTCAAATACTCCTGCTGCGCTTTTGTTGGCTCTACAAATGGAGGAAGGAGTGATTAAATGGCCACATGAGTGAGGCGGCATGCTAATCAGGGAACTGGGTTAGGCAAACTGATGAAATCCCAGCTCTAAGAACAAAGAACTCAGTCTACGCTGTAGAGTCCCTTAAAATCTATGGGAGCCTAAACTATTCAGTAGTCACACGAAGGTCACACTCAAATTGAGAGGGGCCAAGTATCCCGCGTATGCCATCTAAACGGCACTGTTGCAGCCCACCATCCAGCCGCACATTAATCTGCCAATCCAACAATTCCAGTCAACCTGTTATTCTCCTGTTTATCTCAGGTTCAGCAAAGCACCAAGCAATAAACGAAATTGTGAGTGGAGGAAGGGGACCACTCCGGCAGGGTAACAGTAACTGACGGCCTTCCTCGTGAAAAATAAGGCTAGACTTCCCGCTTTTATGCCAGTCTTTTTTATAGCTTTGTTCTTTGCTGCAATCCACCATTAGTATATACTCCACCAGAATAACATGTTATAGCCTGAATACGCCACGTGAACTCTCATGTCACACATGTGTGACGTAGAGGGTTATGTGCTTTGTGGAAGGCATAATGCAAGATTATGATTTCCTGATGTCCGTTCTTCTCAACTTCGCTCCTCAGCATGAGTTGCTGCAATTATAATAATATTCGTTGGTTTACATTGCGTGTGGCTGTAAAGCGCCAGACCGTTAGTGAATGACAATGAGAGTAAACACGTTGGTGCTTGGCAGAAGAAGACTGACCGAAGTAGTACTTCAGCATTTCTGTCTCACGTGGATGGAAGTGTAGTGAACTGGTGAGTGAAGGATGGTGCGTCGGATGCATTTCCATATTCAAGAGTAACGGTTCTAACACCGGCTACGCATTTCTGACTCAACCTAAATTAAGAATGGTTTGTTATGAAGACGCTAGAATTGTTTCACTTCCTCTCCACTCTCAAACTTCTCCTCCCATATTAGCCGCATCCTTCTGCATAGGGAAACGCTTAATGCAAAAATGCATGCATTTGCTACACCTTTCAGTCATTTCTACCGCTGTACTTTTTTGGCAAAGAAGCTGTGTAAATCATGCCGACCCTTAAAAGGCCTTTTGGAAACTTTAGTCAAGTTTCCTTATTAGCAGCCGGGCATTATGTACTACATTCAAAAACTACTAGCCATTTTGAGAAAATCGAGGCATTTCAGACCTCTAACATACCACAACATTTGCCCTTCTTGTCAGTGGTCTTTTCACCTACGCTCTATTACGCAAACAGATACGGTCGCAGAGACAAAAGATGCTTGTGGGTGGCGTCCGTACGCAATTTAAGGGAACCGCTGTCACCAATTCGGATGAATACTAAGCTTCTTCGTCTTCAGTGTGGTAAGTCTAAGTACGCCTAGCCAGAACAACCCAGCAACGCGAAGAAGTTGCAGAAGTCCCTGTTAACGTGTGCAACTAAGCTCTAGAGGGTTGTGCCTTCGGCTAGTGAAAGTTGTCTCCTTGTTACCACTGTGTACCTCAACGCTTACACCGAAGTGCGATAAAACCTTTTAGAGTTAACTTCAGCGTTCCAGCTTGACGTTGACGTTGAAGAGGATGCATTGGATCCACCAACATCGCCATTACATTTGGCTTTGGCATACCCAGAAGTATTGATTGCAGAACAAGTAAATACAGAGCGTATGCCGAAGATGGCGGAATTGACATGAGGACTGTGGTTGCGTGGAATGAATAGAGTGTGGTGTGCCGTTCATCAGCATGGGATCATCACCACTGTCATAATCCTTTCCACCACACATCACCAAATAGTCAAAAAGACCATAGCTCTACAGAACGCTCATTAGCATTGTGGCATCATCGTCAGCTATCACAAACTGATAAATCCCACATGTCACACATGTGTGACGTGCAAACTTGAGTGGGCAACTCAGAGCATAATATGTAAAGCTGGCAGCGTACACGACAGCTACAGGTTTCAATTGAGATTTGACATAAATATTGGGGAATGCAGTCTTCTTCCCCACGAAAACATCACCACTCTGTGCGATCCTCCTGGACAACTAGATGACCAGCATACCCCAATGGAGTGCTCTGCTTCCTCCAACCACCACCTCGTTGCTTGCTTAGCAGTTTGATCGCACTGACCTAGGTGAGGGACCGAAAGGTAAAGCAAGTTGATGAATGCATTTGTGTTTGTGTCGAATGTGGAAGCTGGATGGGCAGATTGATGGACAGTAGGAGGGTCGGCTGCGATAGTAGCATTTAGAGGACATACTCGGGATATCTCACTTTGAGTGAGGCCTTCGTGTGACTACTAAGTGGTTAAAGTCCCACGGATTTTTATGAAAGTTAGAAATAGACAGACTCCTTTACCTGATGGCTGGGAGTTTATCAGTTTGTCTTGATCGTGACCTCTGGTTTGCACACCACCCTAGTCACCTGGACATTTGATCATTCCTTCTCTCACTTGCGTTGCACATGAATGCGTATAAAAGTATTTAATGATCCGTTACGCGTACTTTAAATTAACCTTTCTTACCAAGAAAAGATGTACCGATGGGTAAAATAGGCAGAAGTTAGACGCTTACCCACTCTCCTATGTAGAGCCACTGTAAAGTCTGTGATCGGCTTCTTTGTAGCACAGAGGAGCTGAGTGATCACTAGGCTTGTTCCTTAATTGCAATATTACCGCTTAAACAAAACCGCAGAGGAACAAATGATCTTGCATTCGAGAACGAAGGTGCGCCTCTCAATGACCACTCCACGGTCGCCTTAACGCAGGTTGTCTTCAGTTAACTGCCGTCAGTTCAATAAACTCATCCCGTCTGTCTTCGCTTGCATCAGTCTCAATTAATGCGTCTGTAACACAAGCTGGGAGGACTGATCGTCAGTGCCGAATAAATGACCTGCGTCACACATATGTGACGCAGTGGAGTAATTGTCCAGTTTAAGTGACAACATTCACCACATTCTGTATTTGACCAGGTTATATTGCTTAAAGAAAGCACAATGACTTAGTTTCTTGATGGTACTAGCTGTTAAGAAGCCAATGCATTTGCGAATGCTGATCTGCTATCATCGCTGGAAGCAACACAAAGGACAGTCATTTGCTGCATAGTAGCCCCTACAAAACCACCCAGTTACTCAGACCTACAACTCCAAAAATCTGCAGTGAGACAACTCTTGTACAATGTGGTTTCTCTACGCTAGAATCTCAAACTTAAGGGCTCAAAGGACCGTACATCAGCTTTGACACTCGACTGGTAGGCGTCCTTCATTTCCACTGATGCTGCCGACGAATAGATATTGCACCTGAAAGGCGATAAAAATGCCAGAATAATGCGATTCATCGAATGATGCTTGGTGTTGACAGGTGAGACGTTTCACTGATGGGCATGTAAAGATCCACTTAACCTCTGATTCAACAAAATTTCGACTGCAGTCAAGATTTTCAGTGAATTCAAAGTCAAGCGAGCTTCACGGTGCCATCCACGTCAACCATCACAATCGCTGATCGCAGATAGCTGTGCACCACTTCCTCAATCTCCACATACATCAGAGCAATCACGACCTAGACGTCCAGTCAAACAAAGAACGCATAAGTCCATTATTGCTGACTGCCTGACCAACAAAACGAATGCGCCAGTGTCGTTGACAAGCCTTCAGCTTTTGTAAAACCTGTTTGCTCCGTGGCGAATTACAGACGCTTTGATGCGAAAAGTGCATGGACGAGACTTGTTTAAATGTGTTCATTACCTGCTACTGTGCTGCAAATGAACAACTTCTGCCTCTTGGGCCGTTGTGGAGATGGTTGTACCAGAAGTCACATTGCAAGACTCGCAACCACCTATTCGCTTCCATGATCCTAGTGCTGGTGCGAGTCTTCGCCGATGACTGTCCCAAGTTCCAACTACTTCACGCACCCCAAGCATTGCAGGTTGGAGTTTACTTTACCAAGCGTGTCGCTTGTTCCCTTGCAGGCTTCATTTCACTACGACATGGTCATTTCACAATCCCTCCCCTCTCCTCATCAATAAAGTGATTAATCACAGCAAACAACTTATAAAGGACAAACACAATTCTTGATACTCTAGTCCATTATCGACTTGGATGTTACCATGTGAGGTATTTTATCCGATCCCATCCATCAGCATCCCAAGCAATAGCACCCATCCACCGTCATTTAAATAACAAAGCATTTGGCAAACTCTCAAGACAATCTTAGTCGGCCACTGGAAGTGTTCTGTGGCAAAAACAAAAACAGTAAGCATGATTTGGTAGTTCGGTTGATAGACAAAAAGGCCCAACAATGGCTAAAGTCGTTGCTTTGACCTTTGTTATAAAAAAATAATTGCATGAAGTAAAATGGACAAAGAAGTAGACATGAATGGGAAAGGGACTTAATGTGAGAAAATAATGAATGAGAACCGAGTACTTAGTAAGGTTAAGACTCTTCTTAACAAATTGGACAAGGTCAACCAAAACCCATCCTTATTAAAATAAGGGAACCTTTGCAAACTGCTCCCCCTCGCAGACCCTCTCAATCACCCCACCGAGGAAGACGGAAGGACGGAGGCACAGCCGTAGTAGTAGCAGTTTGGGAAAAAGACATTTATTTGTGCATTTCACACGCCACTGGCGACGAAGACAACGCATTGCACGCCCTCACTCGCCCCTTCCAGCAGCATCCTCCTCCTTCTCCCCTACGGTAAAAGCGGAATCCACAGGGTTCAGGAACGGGAAATTTGCTCACCACCATGCACATTCACGGCCAGCAGTAGTAGAATAGGGAGGCACTGGCATAAAAGGAAAAGAAAAATAAAAATTGCAACTCCTCAAGACCAAGAGAGTGACGCACAACAACCAAGCCCTGATACGCCTACTAGTCGCTAAGAATCTGCTGACGCATCACAAACACACGCTCATATAGCATGAACTGCAAAATGTCGGAACGAACAGAAGCAAACACAGCATTCAGTCAATTAACATCTCCACTCCTCACACACGCGGACATCATGAAAAATCCAATTAATGGTATGGAGGCTCATAGCAATAAAAATGCAACTCCATATTGCCTTCGCCTCATACAATAACGTACTTGTTAAAGGCCACAAAACCTGACTAAAGTCTTTGATTAAACAAAAAGGAAAAACAGAAGGGGCCAGCGAAAGTAATAAGTCAGAGCCCATAATAACATCTCGCTCATTTTGTGCAACAAACACTGTCCTTTAAGGAAGAGGTACCTACCCAATTACCACTCTCCTTTCGCTCTCGCCCGCTCGCCCACTCGCCCACCTACCTGGCACCCACACACGCACGTCGCAGCAGCGGCCAGTCTTCCACGATTTCAGTTCTCATCCTCTGCCTCCTCCTGGAGCACATATCTGCACTGCTTGCCTGCTTATGCCCTGCGGGAATGAATAGTCTACACCGGGGAGGAGAAGCAGGAAGCGGAGGAGGAGCCGTCATCACGACAATAAGTATATACGTGCATGGAACTAAAGAAGGGAGTCGCATGCATTACAAATCAAGTACCTTGAAAAGAGCCACAAAACCATGCTTATATGCAATGAAAAAGATTAGTAACCAGTACGACAAGAAGCATGTGCTGCTTCAACCGTAAAATTAAACACCCAACTCATCATTTTACTTCTCAAGGCGACAACAGGCCCACCCTCCTTCAGTGCTACACCATAGTCTGCTCAGCCCACCACCATGCCACTCCCACGCAACGCATGCGCCCAACAACATACAAGGTCACACCCACCGCTAGCTATCGCCCATGCCCACATCCACCATTGCACAACCGAGACGCAGTCGCCTCCATCAAATGTTACCTCACAACCACCACTACCACCAGCACGGTAAGTTCATAGCATCTGAAAAGGAGAATAAACACAAAATGAAAAAGTTGATGTGCAAACGTCCAGCGCGCCGCAGAACTAACACCCGCAAACGTAACCACTGAAGGAAAAAAGAACGCCTTAATAAGCAATCATTCAAATCCGATGCAAAGTACAGTTCGCGCTGGTGCGAAACCCCTCCTCCCCTCAGTCGCCACGCCTTCTTTCGCTTCTGCGTCCACTTCACCCCATCACCAACTAACACTGCCAAAGCTGAACCCACAACCAAGCCATCACTAAGGTGTTACACAACACGTCTCGCAATAATCACATCAGCCCAAACAATGACTGTCCTCCCCGTGCCAATCAGTGCTGCAGTCGCCTGATGACCATTCCTCCCCACCCCATACATTGATGTACGTTCCACCAACACAGAAATCACAGCGATTGAAGTGACGCAGCTTCTACCATACACACGCACACAGACACACACACATACAATGTGAAAGGACCTACATATGAGTGCTAAACAAATAGCCCTACCAAAAGATAAGAACCCACATCGAAAGCATTGCTGCACAGAGGAGGCAACAACAGCAAAACAGCAACATATTTCCAGCAGGCAAATCTTAACCGAGGAACAGATGAAGTGCTAGCGAAGGCGAGGGCCACACCCATTATTGCCAGACAATGCCTCCATTCTTGGTAAAAGAGAAGAATAAAGAAGAAGAAAGAGGAAGAAAGGAGAAGAAAAGAAGAAAAAAGGAAGAAGGAAAAAAGAAACCGGAGAAGAAGTCCTCACGAAAACTGCACCCACCTCTTCAACCTTTGCTTTATCAAGTAAACACGTAAAGGAAGTGAAATGAATAACAATGAGGTATGACAATGTAATGGACACTCATTACCAAGAAAAGAGCCGATAGGCACCAAGCCCTTAGTAAAGTTAAAGCAATCCTCAACGAAATTATGTCCCACTAATCCAAATCCACCGGCATTAAGTAAGCAAACCAATTGACGAACTGGCAAAACAATCTCAATTCATCGCCTCAAGTACTGTACAGCAAAAGTGGACGTGAGTAGGTCATGCAGGAGGAAAACAAAACGCCCTAACAGCCACACTATGAGGCCTTTGCGTCTATACCACCATGCAGGCGCATGAAGGAAGTCAATCGACAGTTAGCAAACGCAATAACAATTAATCAACTGAAACTAACG
Organism: Taenia hydatigena; assembly: GCA_036345935.2. NCBI lineage: Eukaryota > Metazoa > Platyhelminthes > Cestoda > Cyclophyllidea > Taeniidae > Taenia > Taenia hydatigena. Next base: position 3,900,964 of record JADWOT020000007.1, read on the forward strand.
CACCTTTTTCCACGTAAAAGCGTGAAGGGTTCTACAGATAAATGCTAAAAGCGCATTCCTGCCCAAAATAAACCCACATCGAATCCATCGTTGCATAGAAAAGACACCAGCTACACATTAACTGCAACCCAATCTTACCTGCATAAAGTGTGAAGCGATAGCGAAGGCGACATTCGCACTCAGTACCGCCTGATAATGCCTCCACCCACCCTATAACGAAATTTTTGACAAGAACTGCAGCTGATTCTTCAATGTTTAATCTAGCAAACATACGGATAAGGGAAATGCAATAAAAGGGCATGCAATGAATACATATCAGCGGAAACAATGGGTAGGTGCCAAGCAATTGGTAAAGTTAAAAGTCTCATCAAAAAATTGCGACCCATTAGTCAGAATTCATCGTTCTCAATAGACAGATCAACTAAGACATTGACAAAACAATCTCAATTCATCATCCAAAGCATTAAATAGCAAAAAATGAACGCGACTAGGCCCTGCAGTTGGGAAGCCAAAAAGCCTCTGCGTTTGACGTAGAAAATAGGCGTACAAAGGATGCTAATCGACACGCAAAGAACATGCCAGCAATCAGCTAACTAATGTTACTAAAAAATTGCCGAATATCTACCAGCTTTCCTAAATTTCGCGCAAACAACCCCATCATCCGGAAACAATGACCCCAAAATGCACACCACTCACGAGCCCGGCGTAGAGAACGAGCCAATCACATCAATGCTTGTCTGATAAAACAAGTAAGCATTTAATATTTGTGAATTTGTCGAAAGTGAATATTACACTTGCACTAAATATTCTGTTTTGCGACAGATTTAAACGCAAATAAACAAACGAGATGATTTGCTTAGTAGGCGTAAAAGAGGATTCAAACAATAAATAAGATGCATTTAAAGCGCATGAAAATATAATTTTGAGAACCACAAGCGAAAAGCACTCAAAATTTTAATTGCAACTGAACTATGAAGCAATTATTCGACAGCAAATCTTGCTTATCATCAAGCATTTTGACTGTGACAAAGGCTTCCCGCTCCCCAAATGCTCCACTTAATTCCTCTCCTTAGACAAAGTAAGAGAGAAGGACTCAATTGCTCTCTTTGAAACACAGCATCCGCGTCAACAATGAGCACTGCTTTGACGGCATGCATTAAATATTTGTCATAAGAATCCAATTGAAATGGTCTAATTAGAGCAACAACAAACAGTAAAGTCAATACCTTTAAAATGTTTAATTTTTTGGCCTAAGAAGTTCACCATCAGCCCATAAAAATAACTACACCGATGCGCATCATATGCTTATGAGAAATGCACAAGAAATGCGCAGCATAAAATACCAAATTAGCTATCGTCAATGCACCGTTTTTTGACAACATACCCTCCAAAAGGCCAAAAAATTGATAGAAGATTGGATTCATATGACGGTATTGTACTTGATGGACCGAACACAGAGGAGCATCATAGAAAAGACGATGTAGACATCGATCAATTACATCATAAGAGAGGAGTGGAAAAAGTGACGAAAAAGGGTAGAAAGGAGAGTCGGACAGTTTACAATAATAAAATAAACTAATGGATTCAAATGAAGCGGAGGGGAAAGGAAGAAGCAGAAAATGTGTGAACGATAAATGCTAAAAGAAAGGTAGCAGCAATAGAGTCATTTAACTCAGAAGAGGCAGTAGGGGTTGTGACTGAGTTAGCGATAGTGGAGTTAAAGTTTATTTTATAATATGCTGCAGTACTTAGCGAATAATTTTGAGTCGGTAGAGTTGTGTTTGGATCCAAGGTAGTATTTGCTGTGGAGATGACTGGAGTTTTAGTAGTTAGCGCTGTCGTGACTGGGGTGGAGACTGTGGAGGGTTCATCTGTGCTATTGGACGCTGCAGTAGTTAGCGTAGATTTCTTCGTCGTTGGCGTTGTGTTTGAAGACAAGGTTGTATTTGCCGTGGATGTGATTGAAGCATCGGTCGTTGGCGCTGTCGTGATTGGTGTGGAGAGGATTGTGGGTTCGTCTGTGCTCTGGAACGTTGTAGTAGTTAGCATAGATTTTATCGTCGGTAGCGATGTGTTTGCAGTCAAGGAGGTGTCTGCTGTGGAGGTGACTGAAGCATCGGTCGTCGGCGCTGTCGTGATTGGTGTGGAGACTGTGGTGGGTTCATCTGTGCTCTGGAACATTGCAGTAGTTAACATAGATTTTATCGTCGGTAGCGTTGTGTTTGCAGCCAAGGTGGTGTCTGCTGTGGAGGTGACTGGAGCATCGGTCGTCGGCGCTGTCGTGATTGGTGTAGAGACATTGGTGGAGTTATCTGTTGCATTAGACGTTGCAGTAGTTAACGTATAGTTTTGAGTCGGTAACGTTGTGTTTGGAGCCGAGGTGGTATTTACTGTGGAGGAGATTGGAGTTCTGGTCGTTGGCTCTGTCGTGCTTGGGGTGGAAAGACTGGTAAGTTTATCTGTTGTATTGGATGCTGTAGTAGTTAGCTTATTATCTTGAGTCAGTAGCGTTGTGTTTGCAGCCAAGGTAGTGTCTGCTGTGGAATCGATTGAAGCATCGTTCGTTGGCACTGTAGTGATTGTTGAGGAGACACCTGTGGATTCATCTCTTCTATTGGACGCTGCAACAGACCGCGCATCGTTATTTGTCGCTAAGCAATAGGCAATCAATAGCACGAGGGTACCTTTGTAACTTTTCATGTTTTGATTGACCATGTATGCCCTATCAGATTTCTACTAGCCTTTATTGTTTTTACCGAGGTGCGGATTTCTCTGCTTCAAAATTCTTTTGGCTGCACCTATTATATGGCTCTGCTTTGCGACGCGAATATCAGTGAACTGTCAATTTCGCCAATCAAATTTGTTAGTGCTGATTTTTTTGTCTCCTAGAACTTTTGTTGGAATGAAAAATTTATGAATCCTTTACAAGACAGCATCAAAACCCAACCTATGTTTACGCTGATCTTGGTAATGAAAAGGCACGTGTAACTTGGGTTTTTGGGCTGTTGTTTGAGAACAGAAGCTAATCTTATTTTGTTTTTAATCGGCTTTACATACGGCTGTCAGTCATGTCATGGTGGTGAGCGATAATGTGAATGTGAATGCGGAGGTAAAGCTGCTATGCGATGTGGTTTTGCAGTCGATAAACGGGTTCTGATGTTTAAGGCGCATCAATTTGCTAATTCATGCTCTAGCAGCTCATTAATTGGGGTCTGCATACAGTGATACATCATTTGACCAAAACAGGTAACAAATTCTGAGCCTCGATTACTTAGGCACATTACACTTTTGACATTCCAATTTTGCTTACAATGAAGTCGAATGAACGCACTCGAAATACAAGTAAATAATCAAAAATGAACAGGACGACTGACCGACGTCGACAAATTTAAGTTACCTTCATAAACAAGAGAAGTATTCGCCTAAAATTTTGGCGGTTTGCCCAAAACTAAAATGCAAACTCCATGCAACATAAAGCGAAAAGCATTTGTAACATGCATAACAAGTTGATCAACCACGACGTGAAAAAATGGCAAGAAGCGGAATTGGCTGAGGAATAAATAATAGGAAATTTGCACTCAACTAAAACTTTCCTAAAAGTAATTGGAGGATATTTACGCCGATGTTTGTGGACAATGATTACTGCACTACTTGTAATTTTTTAGCAATAACCTGCTATTTGATTTGCTATGTTTTTTCATTACGTTGCATGATATTTCCATCCTTTGATTTCCTCGGAACATTTGTTAAACCAGAAGCCTATGAAAGGGTAGGACAAGTGGTTAGGTAGGTGAATATGGCTGCTGCTACTGTCGTGCTCTTAAGCGATTGGAAAAAATGACCTTCATAAAGCGAACCCTTAATAATGATGCATGCTGAGAACAATTGTCTAGCATACTTACCCTACTAAAGTTTGCAAGCTTTTATACCTTCCTTGCTTGAAAAAGTGAAACCGAAGCGCATAGTTAAAAAACAATGATCCGCGCGTTTCAAAGAAGGCTTACAGCAAATAAATTTCGTGATGCAATGCTGGTGCTATTTAATTGGAGCTCGGTAGCCGTTGCATGGCGAAATCGGCAGGTAAGGTGAATAACGTGCTTAAGTTGGAACCTCACAGAGTCCAAAAGGGAAGGGGAAATGAAAAGTGTGATGCAATACCGCTGCATAGCTGGCAAAAACGACACTGCTATACACATTTTACAACCACGGGGGGCCAGAAATATGCCGCATCTGCAGCAGTGCGACTGCCAAGTCGCTTGTATGGATGAAAGAATTTGTAATATACGCGGAAGGCGTAACCCTAATGATTACGGACGAGACGAAGTGAGCAAATGTCACTGGTTTATGCAATGAAAGGTGTTGGCTCTCGTCATGCCTAATTCAGCTTATTCACAGGCTCTCATAGGCGATTTTAGCAGCAGTAGAAGCAGTAGTCAGAATCATTCAACAACCAACCTATCTGACCCCATCGAGATACCCCAATCCGACCACTACTTCCTGATAAATGCGAATCGCAACCCTTAATGAATAATGCAGCAAGCATTATGTATCATTACGCTACTCTTGGTCCACATCATTAACCTTCTCTCAGTCGTTCGCGCAGACGTGTGGGCGCTTCCACCTCACTGGGAAGATGGAATCACTCATGATAGAAACATCAGGGCGCCGGCAATAAAAAAACGATGAATCGGTAGTTATGAGGTAACACTACTACCATCGAATTTTCTTCATTTATTGTCACCAAATACAACATATCTTATGATAGAGGGTTGCTGACGTCACAAAGGGACAATGCTATGCATGGGTCAAAGTGGCAAATGGCAGCCAGCAAAATATTGTAAAATACAACTAGCATGCCTCTAAAAGCAATGCCACGGAATTCTTGAGAAAGAGTGATCATGCGTATCCTGTGTCCACACGGGAGAAACTGGTGTCTGATAGTTATGGTTGGCCGCTTAATTAAAATAACTGGGCTAGAGCCTTTGAATTCACAGGACCTTAATACAGTCGCTTTTGTTTTCTTTAATCAGTGGATGGTCAGCAAGGAGTGCTCGAATTGGTCCAAAGTGATCAAGGTCCCAATTTTAAAAGTCGACTTTTACAAAATTGCGCAAGTCTTCTCAGACCTCCATGCCGGCATGACAACGGGCGGATTGACTCTGATCGGACTTCTAAACGCTTTCATCAAGGTTGCGCGATCTAAAGATTGAATTTAAGCGTACGGCATGATCTTCTCGCATACAGGGCTACGGTTCATAAATCAACGAAGTTTCCACCGTTCAAGATGCTCACAGGCCCTTAAACTCAAGATACCCTTCGATACTTTGCTAATAATCGCAGAAGTCGCAACCGTTGCTACCCTAAAGTAATAATAAGGAAAGTTTTAGGCATAGCAGAGTGGCGCTTTGTATCTCACACCATCCAGAAGAAACATTAAGGCTGACTGAGTAGGACCAACGTCTACCAAGATAGCAACCTCGTACAAATGCATATACCAAACCGTAAATTTCACCCCCATGAAGCGGAGACGCGCTTTGAGTAGTGGAGATTCTCTTACCTACAAACTGCCTTTGCCTACAATGCGCAACTCCGTGCCCAGCCAATAACCATTCACCGCCACAAAATGCGACTCTACAAGGGTACACCACCAGCAAGGCGAAGTGTTTGCACTAGCGAAAGATAGGAAACCACCCGATGACAAAATCAAAGGCAGCTCTTGGTGATGGCACCAAATACGGAGCTCGAATAGATAAGGAGGCTGTGTAATACTCATGCTGTTATACATGCACCATTGGGCTGAAAATTGGGCAAGCAAATGGAATCTTGTATTAGATAAGTGGTCAGAGTGTCCGGAAATAGGGACAATTCTGCACCAGTTCTCATTGACTGCAATTAATTAACCTGTTTGGTGAATAGGATCAGTTGTCTTCATATTCATCTACCATATGTAACAAAGGCTTACTAATGCATTTCTTCTGTGCCTGCTGTTATGATAAAGAAGGAAAATATATTATTTTGATAAGTGTAGTAATATTCGCATTTACCTTTCTCCTAATCGGCCACCTTAGGATGAAACAGATTACTTCTTCGGAGGTATACTTATTGCTCAATGGTTAATTAGAAAGACCAATCCTTTTTAAGCTCCAAATGCAAATTCTTTGTCTTAGTATTTCGTATTCTTTCATCCTTAAGAAAGTGTTGGGGTAATACACTAGTGGTAGCAGAAAGCGAACCCAATCTTGACGATAATCCATTATGAGTTCTACTGTTAAGGTTAAAAAAGCGCATTTTGCTACTAATGAGAGAACCACTGACGACCTATAACAAAGTAGCTGAAAGCGATGCCGTCTTCCTTCGGCAGCTTCTTCGCATCCGAATTCGGCATAGTTCTGAATCTCCTTAAAATTTGCTAAAAATGTGAATGTGCGCAAGACTATGTGTAGTACTTTGTTTGCTAGAACTGCTGGTTTCTGTCAAGGTCACAGAGGTTGCCGTATTGCCCTAGCTGCGTGGGCTGGCCTCCAGGCCATGCCAGCAGTCTTTTTCCTTCTGTCCGTGAATATATATATATTCTACCTTAGCATTCTGCCTTCTTTTGCCTTCAAGGGAGCCTCGGGACGCTACACTATGTATCTATGGAATTGTGTTTGATTTAAAATTCCGTTTCGGAAACCTGGTTCCAGGTATGGGTCCCTGCGCCTAGCTGTAGGCACGCGTAATGGTGAGCGAAATTCCTTATCTCTGAGTCCGTTTCTCAAATTGACCGAATTACCAAATCCAATCAAATCACCACGATAAAAAATTGACAAAAGAGTAAAGTAGCTCTATGGCTGCACGAAATTCAGATGAGTGGCTCGCTTTTCACGTGGGTGTATTTATTCGAATTTTGAGTACGCTGTGATCGCTGGCGCGAGAAGCAGGATGAGTGTCGGTCTTGGTTTACCAGCACCAGAATAATCGGTTTGCATGGGCCAAGCAAACTAGTTTGTAAGGTAGGCTAGAGGCTCCAATCGCTTCCTGTGAACCAAATGTGGAATTTCTTCCTAAGGATCCTGCCCTATTATATCTTCCAGAAAGGTTCAGGGCACTGCATTGATAAACAAAAGCTTACCATTTTTATTCCCCTCATAAAATTGCATTATTTCAATGCATACAAACTACTTTGCCTATATATTTTTTTTCGTTCGGAAAGAAAATATGTAACCACACTTTAAAACCGCTCCTATGACTCTCATGCGTGTCGGTCCTAAAGCTATGTGCAGCTTTAGTTTAAAAGTAATTTAGATGCGAATTCTTAGAAGCTTGTGTACCTTTTTTTCACAAAGATTTTTAGCTTTGTGATTTTACTTTCCAATGGATTGGTTGATTTGTTTTCTTCAAGGTCATCTTTGGGGTATGTGGTATGTCTGTACGTGTGAAGTGCTCTTAACTGACTGACCCCAATGGATGCGTTCCATTTGTTCAAAAAGTAAGGGGAATCTGTCAAAGTAGTTGCATTTTTTGGTGTGAATGATAACACAGAATTAAAGACAGATTTAAATGAAATAAATGGACGGAATTTGAAATTGAAATTTCCTGTTGCACTGTTCCTTGTTCAGGTGACAACAAATTTCCATTTTTAAGCGTCTTTGGTATTTTTATGTACATATTATTCTTAATATGCATCTTTAATGAGAAGGACTTTCATTGATTTTCGTCTTCATGTCTTCTTACAATTACACTTTGCCAATTGTATCACACAAGTTGTTCTACCATCCATTTAGGTAGAATCTATCGCGTTTATGAGATGCAGCGTGGATACAGTTGTGAGATCTTCCGAGAGGACGCGTGAGCAAGCTCCTCTCCATTGGCAGACTGAATCGGCTCATCTGCAGCATCAGCAAGCGTAATTTGACCAAACACAAGGCAAGGCAGTAGAGATTCTGCTAGGAGCGGGATGTCGATATGCAGCCCACATCACCCTTAAACTGGGTGTCAATCTGCTGCTTTAGTTGGTAAGTTCATCGCAATACCTTATTACGAATGCGATTACTCCTTTTACGTTTCATTCTGCTTCTACAGGCACGGAGATGTTTTTCGGCTTGGGATCCCGTGGCTGAGGTGATAGGTGAGCTAGAAGCCCGAACTAGGGCAATGAAAACGGAGACGAGAGCACACTTGATGCGGTATACCAACTGCACGCTCTCTTTGGCGAAATGCTCGGAAGTTGGTCAAGTGCGGCGCGATGCGATAATTTTCACGCTCATGACGTCGTTGACAGAAAGTGCCAATCGTCGGTGCGAGTTGAGAGTGTGGATGTACAAAGGAGGGAATTCGCCGAATTGTAAGTGTACACAATCATGCATACATCTGTTTGCATGACATTTTTTTATTCATTCAGTTTAATTTGGCCTGCCTCTTCGTCATTAAGCGCAGTCTTTTGTACCTGCAACACACTTGGGTGACTTACGGCTAACTGTACCTTCGTTAGGGCCGTCCACTACTTTTTTCTTCGTTTTGTGATCCGCTTGTTTGTGCGGATCTCGGGTAAGCGTTTTGCCACTACTGATGCCCATTAAACATTAGCAAGGCTAGTGCTTGTGCTCATTAGCCTCTAATCATGTCCCTGGCTGAATTTGCTCACTTTCGTAACTAATCGTGCCACTTGTTTTGCTTTTCATTGAAGCGTACATGCGCATAAGATTCTTAAAAAAATACAAGTGAAAGCTGTCTGTTTTCTTACTTGAATGCTCTGGTGCTACTGTTGGCCAATGGAGCATACTGGACGCCAAGCATTGATGCATTACTCGGCGTCGTATCGCTTGCAACTGTCTGCAATGAAACACAATTCTTACCTCAAATCAAGCGTTCTTCTTTTTAAGTCGTACCAGTAGTTGATGCATTATGCATTCGCGGATCAGTTAAGCACGCTCCAGCAAATACGCTCTTAACCAGAGGGTTTGCTGCCCTTTCGTCTCTTGTTGTCTTCTAACTTCCAAGAAAGCCTTGCATGTTTTCGGAATCAGTGTGCTATTTTAGACTCAATCAAATTTTATGGAACTGTCAGGAGATTTTGTCGGTTCATTCGCAGTCGTTATTGTGTCTATGGAGGTTGGAACGGAGATGGTGCACAGAGCGCTACATTGCTTGAATCTGGCTTTTTTTGGTGTCTTTATCGAAACCACCGTATGAAGCTTCTTAGGATAATAGCCTCGGGAATGCTCGTAACTGAGGCGTTTAGTGAAGATACAGTGTTATGGTAACTGCCCTGTAGGCAGTAATAGAGATGTGGTAGTCGCTACGTAGAAGTAATTCGCCTTGCCAGTGGGCTGGTAGTTAATTGACGGGTCGTAGATGCGGGTCTGATCCTATATGCTTTTTTGTGCATTGGCAAGCATTAAGATACGTTCGCTTACTTACTTTTCACTTACCTGTTTATGTGGCTATTTGGATAGTAGAGATTTGAGTAGGTAGGTAGACAAAGGAGGGAGAGCTGTTACTTTTCCCTCTGTAGAGTTGCCTGTCTAGTACTCGGCTCTTCTCTTTTCCGGTCTATCTAATTGTCTCCTATCCCATCCGTCGAACTCACTACCTCCCTACCTCTTTCCTTTACGGCTTTACTGCAGACGCAAGGTAATTGATGGGGAAGTATTTTTAGGAAGGAAAGGAAACTTGGCAGTATTTTGTTGTTTCTGTGGTACTTCCAAAATCTCAGTACGAATTTGTTAGAGGAGAATTGCGGTTGTCAATGTGTTCGCACATTCACGAATTGGTTGAACCTACCAAACCCATGAAGATGGCCTTGAACTAACCCAGGACGAATGCGCCTCCAGTGAGAACTAGCATGTGCCACTGAGTGGATTGCCTGCCCTTCCAGTGAATGAAACCCCATGATTATCGACGCGTGGCAGCAGAGAAGCATTTGGTCAATCTTGTATCAGAAGGCAGTCATGGCAGGACATGGGCTGCGAGTGTAGTTGCCTCGCCGCTGCTTCTTACGGTGTCATCGCGTTTGTGATGTGGTGGGTGATTGGTGCATGGAGTGTCGATTTGCGCTGAAGTTAATTGCGAACGCATCTATTTCTACTCACTGGTGATGATGAGCCTGTCTGCATTTGCTTCGCCACTGCTGCTTAACCTCCTGTGGCACTCAAGCTCTGGTGTCGTTCGACCACTTGAACAACAGGGTGTTTTTTCCAGTGGAAGGCGCGAAGGATTTCTCGTTTGCTGGAGCAATTATCTGTTTGGAAAGTGTCAGCCTTGTGCTGTATTGCTTTTTGTGCATATCACTTTATTTCAATTGGCAGTGGCTGACTTTTGTGGTGAGCTCATTGGCTTTTGCGTGGGTGCTAGGTAGCCCATAAGGGGGGACAAAGGGTGAAAGGGGATAGAGTAAGATTATTCACAATAATAGCAGAGACTCCGCTGTGTGTCTGGGCTTCTCATCGTGTCATTCGAGAGTCATTCCGCTGACATTGAATTTACTTATAGGTTAGAAGGGAAGAGGAAGAATGGAGGAGAAGGGAGCGGAACGGAGTAGAGTGAAAGGGGTCAGCAAAGTACAGCCCAGGTAGTAAGTAAATAAGCGAGGAGAAAATAAGTGGGTCGAGTGATGTAAGGCTCTTTTTTGTTCCTTACTCTTCTCATCTTATCGTGTTTCTGCATTCGAACATGTGCGAATTTCTTCATTCTGCATCACAATTTCTTTGTTCAGATATTTTAATTTCAAAAGCACCTGTCTAATCTTTGAGTCACCATCACCAGGCACCAACGTCATGCTGTGTTTTTGAAATCGTTAAACGTGGTTTTGTCTCGTTCTCTGTATCTAATAAAGTATTAGGTTAAAATGCTCTTTTCGGTTTGCGGTCGGTCTTTACTTCTCTGTTCGCATTAACAAATTAGGTCGCACACAACGAGGAAGTTGGTTGTGGGTTGTTGAAAGGAATCGATAAGATGCAGGCCACTCGAGCAAACGACTTCAGTTTAGAGTAGATTCTGAGCGTGGGAGAGTTGCTAAGCACCACATTGGTGGTGGCGACAAGGACATCTTTTGCATCCCTCTTTACTAGCTACCTATTCTCACGTGTGGCGGATACGAGATCCCTCCTCTGCAGATTGCTGTTACTAAGACATTCCACTTTCGAAGGGCCAGAGAATCCGCAACAACGCACTTCCGCATTGGAATTGGTTTGTGCCTTCCATACGACTGTCCTAGCTGAAGGTCTGCATTATTCTATCGTCAAACGCTGCAAAATGGCAGTCCTACAGAGCTGTCTTGAAGCATGTCTACCAGTGAGTGGGCTACTTCTGCTAGAATAAGCAGGATTTTTGCAGCTTTGTGCAGCACGAACGCTACGCATTCTTCCTTACCTGCAGTTATTAAAAAGGATAAAACCCTGAGTTAAGTAAAAGTGGCAGGTTGCACTGATGAATTTAGAGCTGACAGCTGCTAATTTGTCGCCTCAATAGAAATAGGGTCACCACCCGGTCCGTGAAGTTCTGACTAAGTTTCGATAGCCAATGCAAAAAGGCAATTAGTGCAAGCCTATTTCCTAAGCTAATTTTTTTAGTCTTTGCTATCTCTGCTGCCCTCAATTTTGGCCTCTAAGCACTTATATGTCAGCAATGAATGCTCTTTCATGCTGAAATGGTTGGGAATGATCCGATGTTCCTCACACCTACTTGCTATGTCGACTGTCTATTTTGGCACCCACAAATTCCTTTTCCCTTCTCTTCTTATTTTACCCTCCTGATCAGCGACTTGCGATGCTTCTCTGGCATGTTCGCTTGCGTGTCCATCAAGATGCCGATCATTTGACTCGCAATTCTCATTTGTGGAATTACAAAGAGAAGATTCTTTTGCGATTCATGTATCGCTCCGCACCTTCTAATAGATGTGCTTGTGTGTTTATATTTCTGGGTGGCTAAGGAGTTTGAGTCAAAGCAATGTACATTTGGTGGTAAAGTTCGTGTTATAATACTCCAAAAGAGTAAGAAGATGCATTCACGTATGCGTCGAGTTAAGATAAATTACTGTTAAAGAATTAGTAAGACGATAAAAAGGTTAAAAAGAAGCTAACCACAATTAATTACCCACTGGTTTGGTAGAAAACACTGATAAATGTCTAACTTTTGCATCTAATGCGAGCAGAAAATTGAGACGAGAACACTGTTTATTCAGTAGTGTTGATGAGAGAATACGGGTATTGCAATAGTTCTTGCGACCTTTGTTAAACCTATAACAAAAAGTTCGCAATAATTTTCTGCGCCTGAAAAGAATGCGACGGTCAGTCTGGTATTCATTGAGTGCTAGCCCGCGTTTAAAGAGGGTATATTCTGAGGTGTTGACCAAGATTTGCAGGTATCGGTGGTAGGTTTTGCTTAAAATCAACATCGGCTTAGAGTTATCGCCATTTCGGCTTTGTAATCCTGAATATTTTGATAAAGGGGAGGATATCATCAAATGAAGTATACGACATTATAATCGAAAACCAATGGTGAGGTTTTCAGCAGGCATTGGAGGAATAAAGCTTCGTGAGTGTTCATAACGCATTATCTGGAATACGGCTCTGAAAAAATTCTACGACTACTCTACACTTTGGTCGTTCCTTATCAATATTGCCGTAACCGAGTTTTTCATGTGATCGTGCATATGAGGTGATTGCACTAATAACCTCTGGGAATAGTTTCAACTAATTTTTCTGTTTAGCTCATACTATTTGAATTAGATATTTTAATCATCATTACTACTGCCACTCTTAAATTGCTATCCACCTTTATGTAATTTTGTGCTTTTGCTTCCTCGTTTTTCGTTGCGGTTCATTTGATAGAAGGGCAGCGATTTTTCATTAATTTGGGTAGCAGCTTCTATTTACTCTAACTTTTCCTATTAGCCGAGTTTAGTTACACTTACGAAAGATGACTGCTGACACGAAAATCGCAAAATATGGCTCCACTATGCCAGTCAACACGCAACTCGTCCGATAATTACTCCTGCATTTCATAATCCATTGGGTGGTCCCACTCATGTTAGGTGTGATAAAAACGACTCCAAAGTAAGGTGTTGCGTGAGATTGCATTTCATTTGCACAAGTCTTCAAGACAACATTTTTTCGTGTTTGTCTCCCGCCTGGTCATGAAATTCGTTATTGTGCTCTAAGCTCAGCCGATCACATAAGGCATGGTCAAGAATTATTGAAGTGCACAATAGGCAATAGAAACGATCTAATGGCCAGTTGTTGACCTCGTACTGTCTTTAGGGCTACTTCCATTGGGTCTATCACATAGTTAAAAGTTTTCGCGTGTTTTGTGCTCTTGTTATTTACTTTGTCCGATCAAGCGAATGGGTTTTATCTGTCGAAATTAAAATTAAAACAGCAATCATCGTTGCAGTTCTCGCCTCGCATGCACTTTACGTATTGTGCCTTTTCTTGCTGGTAGAAATTAAAAATGCAGTACCTTCCGTTTTCCGCCTTGTTCCACCTTACTGCTTTGTGGGTTTAAGCGAAAGTAGTTCAGTGTTGTCATGGCAATCAATCTACTTGATCATGTAGTTTGCACATGGAGAATGTAGGACAGAATAGCTATTTTTGATATATTTCACGGCTACTTACTTTTGCAATAAATACTCTCTTAAAACTGTTACTCCTTCCTGCATCCTTCCTCAAGTACACGTGTAGTTGGGTATGGTGAGCGAACGGAGGTAGACAGACAAGTAATTATGCACACGCACCTTGATAAACGTCTATAAAAGGACACTTTTAACAAAAGTTTAGGTCGGAGGAAATTCAAACAATAATACGCAGGCTAGTTTTTCAATTTCATTTAACTTATTTGTGTGCACTCACTGCAATGAAGTTGAAGAGGGTACTTTTTGCTACACAGTATACGTTTGTAATTCTGGCATTGTCCATCATTGCAGAAATGTGCAAGGTTGCCATATCCACATTTGCAACTATTGTGCAGCACCATTTATGACAGTTTGATTAACGTCAGTGAATTAGGCATAAACAATGAATCTAGCAAACTCTAACTCACTTAAATTGGGCTAATATTCACTAACAAGTCGAAACCATTACGTGTTCCTTGGTGAGCTAACGAAACCAAGTTCTGTACGAATTTCTCACAATTTCCTGTTGTTCAATCACTGCTGTGAACATATAAGACCAAAGGGAATCAGTATTATTACTACGTACTTGAGCTGTGCGAGAAATAAGAATAGGCAAAGAGTATGGCTTATAAACAGGCACCGTAAAAACGATGAATGCTGATGTAGCCAAAATCTCATCATCCGTTGGGTGGATCCACTTGAATCAGGTGTGGCTAGGGTGTCTTCAAATGAACGTGCCGTAATTCCTACGTTGGAATGCAACCCATTCTCTTAAGCACCCAAGTCTCCTTTTTCGCATTGTCTTTGACTGCTTGAATAAGGCGCTTGTTATTGCGTCAAACAGATGACATGCAGTAGCAAGAAGTCGGCTAATCTGTTAAGTGTAAAAGTCTGTCGAGCAGTGCTAACGCTCAAGACCGAACCTATAATCTTAAGTGCTGTAAAAGCTGTATTGAAATTCATTGCCTTAAGTCTGCAGCTGGCTAATGAATTTGAAGCCATACTACTTCTGGTGGTTTATGAAGTGAGATGGAACGCGATATGACACACACGTGCCAACGCTGCCCTTTTTGGCGAATGTCTTTTGTAGTTGTGTTGGACTAAGAGCTCCCTTAAGATGGCTGATAGATTTAATCTGTAGGTCCATGGCAAATCTTCATGCAGCCTCGAGCAGTGCACTGCGCTTACTACCCGGTCTCTATAATGTTTGCGAATTTATGTTGCAGAGCTTACACCTCGTGTCCATTTGCAAAATTAAGGCGACTAGTATCGTTTCATTTATCATTAAGCGAAGTGAAATATAAGGCCAGTCCCAGTCGCGATAATAATTTTTGCATTGGCATTATTGTAATAGACATTCAAAAGTCCTGTGCATACTAATAAAGGGAAAACTCGCATCGTATTCTCATCTTACATCACTCCAATCGGTGAATGTACGCATATTCTCAGCGAGTATACCAAATCGCCAGATATTTGTGCAATGTTTCGTAGAGCCAAACAATGAAGAAAATTGTTTAATTTGCAATCAACATAATATTGTGCAGGTTTTGTGCCATGCCTCTGCCCAACCGCAAGCAGTACATTAAATGGAATGTAAGTCACCCATTTTTGTTCCTGCCTGAAGTAGAGTTTTACCTTCACTATCAATATGACCGCTCCCAAACCCCAACCCTCACTTTATGATTTGTGTCGTTTGCCTTAAAAGAACATCTTATTATTAGAGTGGTTTCCGTCTTTCCTGATGATTAATAGGCAACGCTTTGGAGGAATGACCCATTCCGTGAAGGATTGGCACCTGTCTACATGTTTATAGATAATGACCAGCTCTTAGACTATCAGAAGGCGGAGAAGAATGGAAAGTGTTAGGGCAGGTGGAGACCAAAAAAAAAAAAGGAAACTTTGGGCATTTTTATTGCAAATATGACTACAGAGGCCATCGATTAACATTCATCTCAGTACTCTTAAGCGCAACAAGGTAAAAGATCGAGTCAACAGGCGCTTCGACACTGTGAAGTAAAAGGGGGCACTCAATTATTTTACTACTCTATAGATGTGAAGACGCGCACACAACGCATCTGAGGGGTTTTCTTTGTGCCTCTCACAAACATTCATAATGGTACCGTGGCACTTCTACACCTACATTTCTGTTACCCACACTACCGCATGGTCTCCACACCACTGCTCACACCAAGGCTAGCCTACAAAGGCGCAAACCTGGAGCCAGCAGTGTGCATCATCGTTCGCGGGTGTGTATTAGCCAGCTAATGAGAAGAAGGAGCAGAAAGCGGTGGCAGTTTCTGGTTGGATAGAAGCATTTTAGTAATAGTGCGGATTGGAAAGATGCTCCTGAAGAATAGCCGTAGTAGATATAAAGCGATGTTATGGTCGTGACATTCATCATCATCAAGCTGTAGGCGTAAGCAGTTGAACATCCCGTAAAGCTATGGCAACTAGTCCAGCTATCGGTATCGACTTGGGAACAGTCTTCTCATGTGTTGGCGTGTTTCAGAATGGCAGAGTAGAAATCATTACCAACGACCAAGGTTCACGCACAACGCCCAGTTATGTAGCCTTCACAGACAACGAACGTATCATCGGTGAGGCCGCAAAGAATCAGGCGGCAATGAACCCCACCAATACCGTGTTCGACATTAAGCGTCTAATAGGACGTCGTTTCGATGACGAAGCAGTGCAAGAAAGCATTAAGCACTGGCCGTTTAAGGTTATAAATGCGAGAGGGATACCGAAGATTGAAGTACGGATTCGCGGCAAGGCAGAGCAGTTTATTGCTGAACAGATCTCATCTATAGTGCTGTCGAAAATGAAGGAGACGGCAGAGGCTTATTTGGGCAAGAAGGTAACGAACGCGGTAATTACAGTGCCGGCGTACTTTAATGTTAATCAACGGCAGGCCACTATAGATGCAGGAAAATTGGCGGGCTTGAATGTGTTGCGTCTCATCAATGAGCCAACAGCAGCCGCCCTTGCGTATGGCCTAGAAAAAAGGAGCGACAAGCAGCGCAATGTGCTGGTGTTCGATTTGGGTGGCGGCACCTTTGATGTGTCCATTTTGTCCATTGAGAAGGGAAAATTTGAAGTGAAGGCGGTTGGTGGTGACACGCACCTGGGCGGTGAGGACTTTGATTCTCGAATGGTGGACCACTTTGTGGGATTATTTAATCAACAGCACAAGGGGACAGATTTGGCATCCAACAAGAAGGCTATTAGTCGCCTAAAGAAGGCGTGTGAGACAGCAAAGAAGATGTTGTGTTCGTCCAAGTACGCGAGCATAGACCTGGAATCCTTGCATGGGGACATCGATTTCAAGGCGTCCATCACAAGGGCCAGATTTGAAGAGCTATGCTTGGACCTCTTTCTTAAAGCGATGGATGCGGTGAAGACTGCGCTGGGTGATGCGAAGCTGAACAAAACTGACATTCACGAAATAGTGTTGGTTGGTGGATCGACGCGCATTCCCAAGGTGGAGGAGTTGTTACGGGAATTCTTTGGTGAATGTACAATAAACAAGTCCATTGATCCAGACCAGGCAGTGGCTTACGGTGCGGCGCTGCTGGCGTCCAATTTGGCTGGTGACAAGCCAGAGATGGTACAGGATTTGATGCTGCTAGATGTGACCCCACTGTCACTGGGTGTGGTGACGACAGGTGGGTTGATGACGACGCTGATAAAGCGCAACTCAAGAATCCCAGTAAAGAAGACAAAGTTCTTCTCAACCTGTGTAGACAATCAACCAGTTGTGCTGATCCAGGTATACGAGGGTGAGCGTCCGATAGCGGAAGACAACTACTTGTTGGGCAAGTTCCAATTATCAGGAATCCCTCCTGCACCACGTGGTGAACCCCAGATTGAGGTGACCTTCGACATTGATGTGAATGGCGTTCTCAATGTGTCGGCGGTGGACAAGTCGGCAAGAAAGCAGAACAGCATCACCATCACTGCTGACACGGGTCGTCTCTCAGAGGAAGAAATAGAGCAAATGTTGAACGATGCAGAGAAGTACAAGCAGGCAGATGAGAAGCAAAGGAGCAAAATGGAGGCAAAGGTAAAGTTAGAGGGCTTCATCTTTAGCATAATATCAAAAATGGAGAGCGAAGAGATGAATCAAATATCATCAAAAGAGTCGATTGAGAATATACTTGCAATGTGTGAGTCAATGCTTAAGTGGGTGGACATCGACCAGGATGCAACGAAAGAGGACTACGAACTCAAGTGTAAAATACTGAAGACTCTGTACTCGGCTACGGCAACAAAATAACCATATTTGCAAGTATGAAAAGCCAACAGAACGAACCGGTGCACGAAGTATGAGCTTTTAGCTTAACTCGGCAAAATGCGAGGTCACAAATGTATAAAGTATGACAATTTGGGTGTAATTACCTAACCCCTAACCCACGGCGATTTGTTACAATGATGCATTCAATCGCCTGCAGGTTCAGGCATTCATTAAAGCTTTCACACACCTGTCTTTTGCTTTATTTACCCATGCCATCCAGACAAGTGTAAATATAGTCCTTTAGGTATGCACTGTTATGACCAAAGGAGTTAGTAGTGGATAGAAAAATCCGGCATGACCCTGATTACCGTTTAAATGGCTTCCTAAATTCGCAATAAAAAGTTTTACAGTCTTATGCTACAATGCGCTGATATTCTGAATTAACATGGACTTGCGATAAAAAGGGTGGCAGAAGCACACACAGCAACCGGGTGTATAGCGGCAGAGGCGGGACCCAAGATAGAAGGCCCCCGATGGCGTGACACCTTGACTGCATGACTTTAGAACATTAACAGACCCTTGCCAGCATGGATGGTGAAGGGTAGACATTCGTGCTCTACAAGAAGCGTGAAAGCAAAAGTCATTGTTTGAACTAAAACACAGGCTTCTAGGAATATTGTGTCGAACATATTTCAACCTTTTCTTATATTGGTGGTCTACAGTTTGCAGGTTAAAGTAACAAGCTTAAAAAATGCTTGTATGCATCTTAGAACTATAATCCTTTTCAACGCTAACAACCCTTGAAGTCAGGAATCATGAAGGTATGTGAAGAATATGTAACGACTTCAAAGTTAATGCAAGACCTTGTCAATTACAGAAAGTTTGATTCAGAAATCACTGCTCGTAAAAGAAGGGGAGTCATACCCTCACCTCTTTCAGTATAGGCCAAGAGCTTTTTTACGTCTAAAATGGCTAGATCATTTGTCTCTATTTGGAGGCTACACATCCTAATTCAGCAATTACCTCGGGCAAAATGGTAGACAACACAGTAGTGCGAATGGCGAAAATTACGGAGTTGCTTGAAAAAAGATAATATGAGATCAGTGCCCATGAATAATAAAATAATCCAGATTTATCATAGGCTTTACGTTTTTAAAGAAAACTGAACAAATCACTTCAGCAGGTAAGTTGGCAGCTTTGATACATGATATCGTTGCCAATGCCATGGGCAGTCTGTGTGATCCAATTTTTTACTAGAATTGCAATTTGAGAACTACTGCTACTACAATTTGTCAGTAGCAATGCTGCCAAGATTGTAAAACATCCGCTATGTGGAACACAAGTGGGGTCATGAAATTTGCGGCCTTGTGGGTCATGGGTCAATCGTTCCGTCTGCTGGTCATGCTGATTAAATTGGAAACCCGGAGACTCAGTGCTGCCCTGATCTGCGTGAAGTTACTTTGGGTCAATACAGACGGACTTGAAGCGCGCTACCGGTCAAAGAAAGTTCATTATTAACCAACAGGCTCTACGCTGAGTCCATTTTTGATGAAACCTAATGCAAAGCACTATAATTTTTGGTAAAACGCAAGAATGCGAAAGTGGCTCCCTAAAATGCCTTTTGATAAACAGGAGACATACATATTTTAATTGTCTTCCTTTAAAACAGACTGGCCAGTACTGAAAGGAGTCCGATGTGTTCCGATGTCGGTCAACATCTTGACTTGTCATTAGTCGAGTGGCCTCTCACTTGCAGATCTTCTCGATTTCTGATTAAGCTCACCACTGCAGAGACCCATTAAGATAATGAGGTCAAGGTGAACATTTGTTTTGGGCAGGCAGGGTAAAGAAGTAGTCGAGACATGCTCGTTACCAATGCGCACAACATTTTTGTTCTCTACCATCAGGAGCAGGGAACTGCCACGTCAAATGTAACGCGGGTTTAGCCTTGATCAGGGCAGCTGACTTTTAAAAGAATGCTTGATTTTCTCCCCCATCTTCTTCCTTCTTGTGCTGTCCCCTAGGCTTCATTAGAACCTTCTCCTTTTTCTTTATTACTCACCTATCGGAAGCCTGTTACTAGTAGCGGATTAAATAGTCGATGGAGGGGCAAGTCTCTAGAATCTTTTCCTTTTTACTTATTACAGACCAAAGAATGGACTATCAACGTTGGCCCTCTAGTCTACACTTAATCTCATGTCATTTCGCATGGAAGTTGCTGTCAATTTTGCGCATTCATGAAAGGTCTCGGTCCACTTTTCACCACCTAATGGCGTCATCAGCTAAAAGCCAGCTACTGTAATGGTTTGACCGAAAATTCTGTGATTAAGAAAGGTCAATAATTTGATCTGTGAGTGAATGGAATGGACGTTTGGTAGATCCTAATTTTCGTAGT
Organism: Taenia hydatigena; assembly: GCA_036345935.2. NCBI lineage: Eukaryota > Metazoa > Platyhelminthes > Cestoda > Cyclophyllidea > Taeniidae > Taenia > Taenia hydatigena. Next base: position 3,921,181 of record JADWOT020000007.1, read on the forward strand.
TCTGCGCAACGGTCTTAAAGTAGGATGGGAGCAAAATTTAGCATTATTTTTAGGCCCAACGTTGGATGAAGAAAGAATTTTGTGCGTCCTCCTTTAATACATTTCCGCTTATAGGCCCATAAGCAGATGTGGCTTTTGACTTGTCGTATTCGAGGTAAAAATGTAAAATTTTGGATTTGGTTATAGTCTTGGGTAAACAGTTGATTGTGCAGATCACACATCATGGAATTCGCAAAAAATAAATTTGATTGGATGTGCAAATGAAAACATATTCTGAAAAGAGTAGTATCACAGCTCAAGCCTTGTTAATAGCCTGATTGTACCATTTACTGCGTTGCCACGTGCACTCTTTTCTGCAGTAATGCCAACAGCTGGCATCTGTATCTGCACGTTTCTTTTTCTCTGAGTTCGAATTCTAATCAGTCAACTAAACAAAAGAGTCTTTGAGGGCGATCATCAACGTGATTGCCCTGCCTACGTCCCAGCAACTCCAGGACCGTTATTGATCTCTCTCCACTGCGCTATATTTTAATAATGGCATCCTTAGTCTTCTCTATTTTCTATCCTCACAAAAGTGGCAGAATAAGTAGAGCTTGTGTATTTTCTCTCATTTCCTGCTGCTGTTATTCTCGCTATTTGGAAACCAATGCTCGGCTTTCACTTCTCGCATGATTTCCAGTGAAATGTTGTAATTTTTATGCAGACATAAAGTTGATCACCGATGAGCACAATATCATCTAATACATATTTTCTACGCATGACAATCACTGTTCACTTCAATTAGACCAAGCTATAGTAAGAACACTAAGTACAGACTTCCATTCCAATGTGTGCCATCATTGGTCGCCTCCATGCTCGGTAGGCGCTACGCATCTATTTGTACTGGCTTGTGCGCCTGCCCCAATGACGAAGAAGAGAGGATGGTGGAGGATGCTTGATGGCGAATAGTGAATGAAATGGTGTGTGGATAAATGGCTGGTAGGCGGATAAGAGGAGAAAGGAAACTATCATAAGCACTAATGCTTCCATTTGTTTGCTTCCATAAAAGTACAGGCATGGTTGGAAATCTAGAGATGTTGCTTGCTTTGAGTTGACGTTGACTGATTTGTCGCAATCGCATTTAATGGCGGGTAAGCAGATATAAAGGTTATACTTGCTCTATATTTCCAATTTCTCTAGAGCCATTCCCGTCTGCGCATTGACTGCCTCACAACTAAATTTAACACTGTACAGAAAATAAATGGCTTTGATTTTGAAGAAGAATACCTAAGTTGTAAAAAAAATCTGTCGCTATAATGTTGCAAACATTAGGCAATTATTGGCTGGGTACTGAGTCAAGCAATTCATAGGACATGCGGTTGGAGGTCGTGGTCCCACACCACGAGTCAAACGGCATCTGCGGATACTATCGCAAATGGCAATACATCTATTTCAACGGTTCGCTAATTTACCAAAAGCGCATCCGAATTCTGGAACACTCATAAAATTTGTAGTTGCAATTATGCAAATTTTGAACCCTCTACATTCGATCGTTCCATTGCACGCAACATCATTCAGTTTAAAGCCATAACTTCGATTCATTGTTGGATACAGGGCCACGCTCCGGCCAAGTGGAATTGGTTCATGGCAGATCTTAAGGCATAAAATGTGCTATTTTGATTTGCGTCCCTCAAAATACATTTAAAACTCCACATCTGCCGTGTATCTCTGGTAATAGCACAAACATTCCGCTTTTCCTTTGAACGACAACATTTTATTTAAATTTCTGTCCAGGCAATTTTGCTTGAATCATACAGAATAAGCTTCAAGCAGTTTATTAACTTTCAGTCCTCGCTGGCTCGCATTAAGCACTTACGAAAATATGCATTTCCTTTAAAGCTGCATCATTATTTGGCTTCGTCTACTGGGGCCGCGGACTGCAGCAGTCCGTTGATTTTTGAACAGTGCTACTACTACCACTACCATCATTGCCAGTGATTGTTTCGGTTTCTGTTGGAAAGGGAGCGAAGGGTCTTACGTTAGCTTATCACTGAACTGTCTCGACTGTTGTTTCAAGTGGTCGTGTTTGGGGACTTTGTGTGTACGGTCGTCATCATATCGACCAGCTTTGGGTGTTGTCTCCGCTGAGTAGGTAGTCGGTGAGGTGGTGGCAATGCGGGCGGCGGGTGTGTCTTGTTTTGAGTAGAAAAAAACAGTGTTCAAGTCGGTATGGTAGGCTGATGTGATGTGTCCGCTCTGGTCGTCCCTCCTCCCGCCCCCTTCAGCCCCTTTAATTGGGAACTTGGCGTTGTCGCTCACCACCTTACGAGAAGTCTAGACGCTGGGCGATTTTTTTCCGACTTCTCTCACGCGATTGTGGTGATGACGTGTCCACAGTCTTTGTGTACACTGTGTGCTTTTTTTTCTGCCAAGCGGCCCCACTACTGGGTGAGGTGGGAAGAGGAAGAAGACGTGAATGCACACACGCATCCACTGATCTGGTGTTAGCCTCTGTTTTGAGCATCGTTTCCCCCCCATCGGCTTTGTTGTTGAAATCGGAGGAAGAGTCTCTTTTCTTGGGTGAGAGCCCTAACTCTACTGGCATTGTTATCATTATTACTATTATTTAATGGGTAAGTGAGATAGACAGAACCCATCATCCAGCGGATGGTGCGCATGTAGGAGAAGGGCGCTAAGTGACGGCGTGGAGGAGGAGGAGGAGATTAGCCTTTGTAATTTGTGTGCTAAATTCGCCCTAGTACTAACCAGTGCACACAACGAGTTGGTGGTCTCATCGACACATCCATCCATCCATCCATCCATCCATCCATCCATCCATCCATCCATCCATCCATCCATCCATCCATCCATCCATCCATCCATCCATCCATCCAACAGTTGGTGGTCTCATNTCTAATCAGTCAACTAAACAAAAGAGTCTTTGAGGGCGATCATCAACGTGATTGCCCTGCCTACGTCCCAGCAACTCCAGGACCGTTATTGATCTCTCTCCACTGCGCTATATTTTAATAATGGCATCCTTAGTCTTCTCTATTTTCTATCCTCACAAAAGTGGCAGAATAAGTAGAGCTTGTGTATTTTCTCTCATTTTCTGCTGCTGTTATTCTCGCTATTTGGAAACCAATGCTCGGCTTTCACTTCTCGCATGATTTCCAGTGAAATGTTGTAATTTTTATGCAGACATAAGGTTGATCACCGATGAGCACAATATCATCTAATACATATTTTCTACGCATGACAATCACTGTTCACTTCAATTAGACCAAGCTATAGTAAGAACACTAAGTACAGACTTCCATTCCAATGTGTGCCATCATTGGTCGCCTCCATGCTCGGTAGGCGCTACGCATCTATTTGTACTGGCTTGTGCGCCTGCCCCAATGACGAAGAAGAGAGGATGGTGGAGGATGCTTGATGGCGAATAGTGAATGAAATGGTGTGTGGATAAATGGCTGGTAGGCGGATAAGAGGAGAAAGGAAACTATCATAAGCACTAATGCTTCCATTTGTTTGCTTCCATAAAAGTCCAGGCATGGTTGGAAATCTAGAGATGTTGCTTGCTTTGAGTTGACGTTGACTGATTTGTCGCAATCGCATTTAATGGCGGGTAAGCAGATATAAAGGTTATACTTGCTCTATATTTCCGATTTCTCTAGAGCCATTCCCGTCTGCGCATTGACTGCCTCACAACTAAATTTAACACTGTACAGAAAATAAATGGCTTTGATTTTGAAGAAGAATACCTAAGCTGTAAAAAAAATCTGTCGCTATAATGTTGCAAACATTAGGCAATTATTGACTGGGTACTGAGTCAAGCAATTCATAGGACATGCGGTTGGAGGTCGTGGTCCCACACCACGAGTCAAACGGCATCTGCGGATACTATCGCAAATGGCAATACATCTATTTCAACGGTTCGCTAATTTACCAAAAGCGCATCCGAATTCTGGAACACTCATAAAATTTGTAGTTGCAATTATGCAAATTTTGAACCCTCTACATTCGATCGTTCCATTGCACGCAACATCATTCAGTTTAAAGCCATAACTTCGATTCATTGTTGGATACAGGGCCACGCTCCGGCCAAGTGGAATTGGTTCATGGCAGATCTTAAGGCATAAAATGTGCTATTTTGATTCGCGTCCCTCAAAATACATTTAAAACTCCACATCTGCCGTGTATCTCTGGTAATAGCACAAACATTCCGCTTTTCCTTTGAACGACAACATTTTATTTAAATTTCTGTCCAGGCAATTTTGCTTGAATCATACAGAATAAGCTTCAAGCAGTTTATTAACTTTCAGTCCTCGCTGGCTCGCATTAAGCACTTACGAAAATATGCATTTCCTTGAAAGCTGCATCATTATTTGGCTTCGTCTACTGGGGCCGCGGACTGCAGCAGTCCGTTGATTTTTGAACAGTGCTACTACTACCACTACCATCATTGCCAGTGATTGTTTCGGTTTCTGTTGGAAAGGGAGCGAAGGGTCTTACGTTAGCTTATCACTGAACTGTCTCGACTGTTGTTTCAAGTGGTCGTGTTTGGGGACTTTGTGTGTACGGCCGTCATCATATCGACCAGCTTTGGGTGTTGTCTCCGCTGAGTAGGTAGTCGGTGAGGTGGTGGCAATGCGGGCGGCGGGTGTGTCTTGTTTTGAGTAGAAAAAAACAGTGTTCAAGTCGGTATGGTAGGCTGAGGTGATGTGTCCGCTCTGGTCGTCCCTCCTCCCGCCCCCTTCAGCCCCTTTAATTGGGAACTTGGCGTTGTCGCTCACCACCTTACGAGAAGTCTAGACGCTGGGCGATTTTTTTCCGACTTCCCTCACGCGATTGTGGTGATGACGTGTCCACAGTCTTTGTGTACACTGTGTGCTTTTTTTTCTGCCAAGCGGCCCCACTACTGGGTGAGGTGGGAAGAGGAAGAAGACGTGAATACACACACGCATCCACTGATCTGGTGTTAGCCTCTGTTTTGAGCATCGTTTCCCCCCCATTGGCTTTGTTGTTGAAATCGGAGGAAGAGTCTCTTTTCTTGGGTGAGAGCCCTAACTCTACTGGCATTGTTATCATTATTACTATTATTTAATGGGTAAGTGAGATAGACAGAACCCGTCATCCAGCGGATGGTGTGCATGTAGGAGAAAGGCGCTAAGTGACGGCGCGGAGGAGGAAGAGGAGGAGATTAGCCTTTGTAATTTGTGTGCTAAATTCGCCCTGGTACTAACCAGTGCACACAACGAGTGCACAACAGTTGGTGGTCTCATCGACACATCCATCCATCCATCCATCCATCCATCCATCCATCCATCCATCCATCCATCCATCCATCCATCCATCCATCCATCCATCCATCCATCCATCCATCCATCCATCCATCCATCCATCCATCCATCCATCCATCCATCCATCCATCTCCATCCACTTCCATCAATCCATCCATCCATCCATCCATCCATCCATCCATCCATCCATCCAGCCATTCCATCCATCCCATCCATCCATCCATCATCCATCCATCCATCCATCCATCCATCACATCCATCCATCCATCCATCCATCCATCCATCCATCCATCCATCCATCCATCCATCCATCCATCCATCCATCCCATCCATAACCATCCATCCACCATCCATCCATACCATCCATCCATCCATCCATCCATCCATCCATCCATCCATCCATCCCATCCATCGCATCCATCCAATCCCATTCCATCCATCCATCCATCCCATCCATACCCATCCATCCATCCCCATCAATCCATCCATCCATCCATCCATCCATCCATCCATCCATCCACTCCCATCCATCCAATCCATCCATCCATCATCCATCCATCCATCCATGCCATCCATCCATCCATCCAGTCCATCCATCCATCCATCCATCCATTCCATCATCCATCCATCCATCCATCCATTCCATCCATTCCATCCATCCATCCATCCATCCATCCATCCATCCATCCATCCATCCATCCATCCATCCATCCATCCATCCATCCATCCATCCATCGACCCATCGACCGACCGACTAACAGCTTAGGGGGGATGAGTCAGCGACGGGACCCAAATCTGGGCCATTCGCACAAGCCGTCTAGTGGTAGTAATTGACTCAGGCGGGCGGGCAGGCGGGTGAGTAAGTAGTTAATTTTTGGGATTAATAATAAAAGGTGGGAAGAAGAGGAAGAAAAAATCAGCCACGTCAACAGCAGTGGCAGCTGTGCGGTTCCGAAGATTGGGGCAAACAGTAGCTATCGAGACAGAGGCAGACTTAAAGCGTAATGAAATTGCCTCCGCACAAACGGCTTTGAAGAGTTAGCCACAGAGCAAACACAGGAAAGACGGCGTCTTAGCATCCAAGTGTCTGCTCGACAGTATTGTCTTCTTTTTCGTATTCTTAGACAAAAACCGTTCCCTCCCCAGTACCTACTCCGACAGCTTTTGGTGCAAAGCGCCAGTTTGTGAACGCTCCCACATATTCTCTTCATCAGTTGTGTTTTTATGATAAAAGAAATAAAAGAATTTGACCCATTTGCTCTTTATTATGGCACTGGTAAACAAACACACTAACACGGAAAGTGTGACAATCATGCATAACGACGCCTGGATGGTGGGAGGAAGAGGAGTGAGAGTTATGGAAGAGGTAGACCACGTGAATGCAGAAGTGAAAGCAAAGCATAGAAATGCATCCGAGCAGTTGCTCAAGTAATAAATACGTACCACATTAATTGATTGAAATAACAACCGCAGCTGGGTTGTTCAAGTGCTACGATGACGGCGTCGACGGTGCAGCAACCAGGCAGAATGTTGGCACCCAGTGCAGTTGCGAAGCGACATTATCGCTTTTTCTTCCCAATAGTACTAATATGTGCGTTAGCAACCAACAAGTGTCCCCTCCATCCTTACTGGCTCACTACCAGGGTCAGATATGTGCCACCACAACCATCACCACCTCCCCCTCCTCCTCCTCCTCCTCCCCCTCCTCTTTCTTATCTGGTTGCCACAACTGCAGCCGCCGCCGCCGCCGCCGCCGCCACCGCCACCGCCGCTAGAATCCAAACCAGGTCCCGCCGACTCTACTACCACTACTACAAATAAAGGAGAAATTGTGAGCCACCGAGTTGGTAAAGCACCACCTACCGAGCACCATTTCAGTAGCATTTACATCCTGCCTCAAGATTCAAACGTCGAAAATGGCAGGGTAGTGCGTGGAATGACGCACTTTTCACTCTATGTGCCCTCCTCCACCTCCCATCCTCTTCTCTTCCTCCTTTTCCTCCTTTACTCCCCCTTTCAATCAACTTCTACGCCATTTGTTTGCGCATACCCCACGAATTACCCATAGTCATGAGGCCACATCACAAAGTACTTTAGCAAGCACCACCCCAGTCACAGTGAACCCCTGCTCCATCTACTTAACAGCAATCTTCGCCACCACATCCAACAGTAGTGCCCCTTTTGCCTAAACAACGACGCTAACTGCATCTAGTTCTTTAACCCATTAATCTCCCTTCCTCCTCCTCCACCTCCTCCTCAAATACCACAAAACACAACTGTACCTCACCACCTTCATTGCTTTAAGTACATGGGACATTCTTGCCAGCCGTGACTTGGTGGTATGAAACACATGCCACACGCGTATGTCCAACGCAACAAGAAGAGTGATCCCGGTGAAATGCGTTGCAAACGCATCCTCAGCAGGTTCAATCAACTTGTGAAAATGCAGACGCATTGGTAAACACCACATTCCTGGCGGAGAACAAATAAATTAATCCATTCTGTGCATGGAAGTGCTACCATAACAACATGAATGAACACACAAAATAATCAGAATCTATGTTCCTACCTTACCTTCGACTTTGGCAGCTCTTCCGCTTCCATTGTAATGGTGCCGAATCGGTGGTCCTTCTCAGGCATTCATCCATACTTCCATTCATCCGCAATGGACATGCCACAAACTACCGTAATCCACTCTTAACACTGTCCTAAGTCGCGAATGGCAAGGCGTTCATTTCTTAACAATCGTTGGTCTGCATCGATTAGTAAAACTATCCACTTGAATGAGAAGAGAAGCAAAACAACGTAACACGCAGCAGAATGCACAAGCCGGTCATTCATTTATGACCTCAGATGACCTTAGTGGCGTGTATAATAGAAATATAAAAAAGTCGTCAAAAACAATCAAATTTACCAATAGATCAGCTAGGTTAATCGAAAATGCTTTTTGATACATCCTGAACCACCAACATTGTAACGAATTGCATGCCTATAGATTATTAAACTTCTTAACTAAATTGAGCAAAAAAAATTTTTATTCAAACTACTTTAACTTTGCAATTATAAATCTAAAAATATAGAATGTATTCATAAATAAACTGTCAATATTGACTGCTGATTCTCTCATGTGTGCGCAGTTTGTAAATTGTTTTACCCATGTTTCTGCTATTTAAATCTTATAAACATCACAAAATTAATAAAGTTTTTGACAATTGTTGCATCATTGAAAATACATAATAATCAAAAGTTCGTTTGTTTTACTGAACGAACCTTGAAATGATTAATCGGATTTGTACGCGGCTCGCGTAAGTGCTGCATGTTTTGGTGACCGTTGTTTTGGATTAATAGGCTTCTCTTCGCTGTCAGAAGTTGGATGTTTCGTAGACATTTAGTACGTTTTTGTTGCTTTTAGTGGTTTTGTTGTTATTAGGTACTTTAAATGTCGATTTTCTTTCGCACACGTACTTGCTGGGGTAAACGCAAGGACCTCTTAATGTGACTGCTAAGACGTTTACTGAGGTGCAATTTGTGCTATACAGCACTATAGGTGATAAATTATGACTGTTTTGGCAGTTTGTGAGGTTGTAGACTTTTTTGCTGGCGTTGAAATTTGATTATTGAGGCGCAGTTCCGTTGGGAGGAGATATAACCTTACCGACTGCTTGGCAGTTGCTTGCTTGGTGCTTTCTTGCGATTAAACACCCCTTACATGCATACTTTTGTACTTGTACTTTTTCTTTTCTTATCACTTTATATGTTAGGCTAATCATTTCAAAAGTGGCTGCAGTTGCTGTCAAGACTTTTTGTTTTCCATTTTCATTGCCTAATCGCGTTGGTTTTTTCGCTACACAATCCTTCTTGCGATTAAGTAAGATTGTTTCGGCTGTTTCCAAGTGGTTAGTTGTTTTATTAAGAATGAGTTTTGATTAAATCGGTCGAATTGGATGAAGAGACTTGTGACTTTGGTAAAGTGAACGCAAAAGCCTCATAATGTGACTGTTGGGACGTTTTGTTTTCCAACCGCAGTGTCTACTCACGTCCACCTTTTTGCTGTACGACACTTTGAGCGATAAAGTAAGATTGTTTTGGTAATTTGTAATTAGTTCGCTTTCTAATGACGGTGGATTTTATTGAGAGGAGTTTTAACGTCGTTCATTATTTTCTTGCTAGTATTCATCATATTTATAAATCTTGTTATCCGCGTTTTTTTTTCCGCTTTCACGTCGGTCTTCACATTGGTTGTTTTTCTTTTTTTTACTTTGCAGATGCTACAAACTTACTGCGGTGATGGTGAAGTAGCATTTGGTGATTGTGTGGAGTGATTCGCGGCGGCGGCGGCAGCGGCGGCGGCGGCGGTGGCGGTGGCGTCTCGGTCTCGGTTGTGCGATGCAGATGTCGGTGGACATGGACGACACGGACCACTATTGCTACTATGTCTGCATCTCTTTGTCTTTGCGGGACATGGGTGGTTGGTTGGGTGGTGGTTGGCGGAGAGGGAGGGGAAAGGCTGGGGGAGGCCTGTCGTCGTTCTTATGTGTGAAGGAGTGAAGGTGACGCTCTCTTACAATGGCGACGACAATGACGACGAATAGAAGCGCTATGGACCAGAGCTCACTGGTGGCAACTGGGGCATATTTTGTTTTCGAAGGTACGGGAATGTTTTTGGTGTGGGAGAGTGGTGGGTAATTTATTGCCGACTGCATAGGCGATGAGTGGTGGCGCTGTTGCCATTACTACTGCGACTTAGCCTTGAGGATAGGGATGGATTGAAAAGGAGTAAGTAGGAGGAGGGAGTGAGAAGGGACAGGGTGGGGCGGGAAGAGTTAGGGTAGGAGGTCGAGACGGCTTGGGAGTTTTCTCTCCGTCCGGTTAGAGAGGGGCTTGACGACGGGTTGGGCGTATAGTGCGATTGTGGTGTACTGCTTGGATGGGTGGGTGGTGGTGCCTCGTGTTTGCATGGGGATTGGGTGTGCCGCCGTTGGTCCGTGCTTCGCGCTTGAAGAGGGGATGGGGGAGGTATCTACGTCTTAAAAACTTTTCAAACATTTCAGGTACAGTGGGTCCGGTGTATGTGGAAGGTGGAAGATGGCGGTACCCCACGGCAGGTCGACGGTTGGTGCACGCAGGCACATGGACTGAAGCGGTGACTCAACTCTGCTCTGCCTTCTCCGTAGAGCTCTGTTTGTGCCTATTTTGGTCCGCATGCCTGGACATCGCCGACAGGGACATTCAACAGCAATATCATCAGCCCTCTTGGGGCTGCCCAACTGGGTAAGTGGCGAATCTTGATTTTGTGTAGCAGATATGACCTGAGCTTACATTTTAACTAATCAGTAAAAAGGTTTGGATGCATTCAAAGGTGTGGATTTTATTCTTACCAACTGTATTCACGGAGAGACGAACGCTAGTTTCTCACCAACGCAGAAGTGTAGCGATTAGGCGTTGTTGGGAGCGATGGAATCAGTCCCTCTACTCACGTGCTGCATTGTTTTTACCACTGTATAGCACGGCAGGCGATAACTTGGGACTGTTATGTTAGCTTGTGCCTTTCCTGCAACACGTCATAGCAAAACTGGCATGCCGCTGCATATATTCGGTGCGAGCAATATGCATTTTGGTATTTGGAATGTTGATTGCCCGTCTGCATATATGATGTGTCCAGTGTGTACTTGGACGACATCAGTAGCAAGGTCGTACGGAATGTGGTGTCTTATTCAGTTGGCAATTTCACTCGTCATCAATGCAGTCTACCCTCTTCTATGTTATTCTACTTGACATTAGGTCAAGGTCTATTCAGACGCCAGGGGACAGTTTACACACCAGAAGAGCTGCATGCGTTGGCATCACTACGCAGACCGTACTTTGTAGCAGGCTTAAATGTTTGCTTGTTAAGTTGTTTCTTTTGTCCCACCGGTAGTTATGTTTGTGGTTGTTAGCTTTGCATCGCGCTGGACCCTCATGCATCAGTTTCTCCATTGTTCGTTTTTTTTTTCCTTTTCGGATGTTACAACCTCACTTACTCTGGTGATGGTGAAGTAACATTTGATGAGTGCTTGGAATGGCAGCCAATGCGAGATGTTGGAGTGTTTCGCGGCGGTGGTGGTGGCGGCGTTGAAGGTACCCTCCCGTCTGTGCACTAAATGACACGTAAATTTGCTCCCCTCCCCTCCCCTCCTCTCCCCTCTGCCGTCAATGCTGCTGCTACTGCTCACTATTAGTAATTTGAATACTTCCGTTATTATTGTTGTTAATGCTGCTACTATTTGTTATACTTAACTATCGCTACTGTTGGAGCCAGTAAAGGCAAATGTGTTCATACTGTTTTTCATGCTTTATTGCTTGATAGGAAGGTGGGGAGTTGGTAAAGAGATTCGCATAACGCCTTCTGCCCTGAGTCTTCTTTGATTCAGCTGTCCACGCGAGGTGTTTTCTACCTTTGGCGTTTGGGTCACAAGTAGCCAGCCAACCAACCAACGAAACTGAGGTTGTTGCTCACTTGGATCAGATGGCGGCTGGCGTAGTTCATCAATTAAATAGTAATAGTAATTTCCAGTTGTGGACTTTGCTTACGGAATAACTTCTTGTCGGAAAGGCAGTGATGTATTGTGAGGGGGAGGAGTCATTTGTTTATTTTTGTGGTGGATAGATGGCTTAGAGTAGGTCATCATTGGGTTATGGTTCGACCTTTGCAACATGGAAAAGTGTCATTTCCTGCTATGATGTGCTCGTTGTTGAACAACTCACAGTAAGATTGTGAAGCAATTTTTCTCGTAAACGATATAGAGTTGCCCCCACCAGCAATCTCCGCCCCGCTGATAACAATACTAGACGAGTTAGTTCCGAGGCAGTAAGATTTTGCGTGATTTTTTTTTGCAGACTTGAATAGACTGAGTCGTCCACTCCAAACGCCGTTGTTGCACAGTGGGTGATGTCGGTACGAGTTTCCTTATAGACGTTGGTGAAAGGCATTGCTTTCTTTGTGCTAGGTGAATTGCTGTGGTACGTTCCAACTGCTGAGTCAGTTTCTAACAATGCTATTAGTCACTAGAAAGAAGATGCAAGTTTCCTCTAACTACGTGGAAGGGTTGGGAGGCCAATGGAACCCGGAGTATGGGACGGGAGAGCTGAATCACGCAAAACTGGGACGGTGCGTGAAACACCGCATAGCGTTCGTGCCGCATGTTAATCATTCCATTTCAGTAAGAGTGTTTTCTAGTGAGGAATTATGAAGCACGGAGGTGTCGAGTCTGCAGGGTGGGAATGTCTTTTTAAGGCAAAGAAGGTAACTCTTCTTCACACTGCAAAGTCCCCAACGGCATGCGAAGAGTGAAAAAAGTATAGGGGGAAGTGGCCTAAAGGCGTTCACTCAAATGTCGCTCAGTAACTAATCGCAACAGGTTATAAATGCTGTTAATTCCTTCCGCACTTCTTTTATCTTCACAAGAGCCTACATTGGGTCCATATATGAGAAAAACATGGCTGTTCTTCGGGACCATGGGTAATGGTATTCACTTAGCTTAAAAGTTCTGTCACATTTGTTTACATTTCCAAATCTCATTTACGTGCTTCCTCTAAACGCGTTTAACAGTTAGCATAGACGCATTAACAGCCCCAGGTCGCTGGTACATTTGCGGTTTTTTAAAGCAAATTTGACTTCATAGCGGCCTAGCTGCTCGAGCATATGGTTATTGCACTAAAGTCAAGCAGAATCGCTCGTTCGTAACTTCGAAATTTTAGCTAATCGCTTAGAAGCGCGGCTAAACTAGTCTTAGAATCTACCACCGTAGTCTTCAATTTGCTCGCAAGAGAAAAGGTCTTCGAGCTCTTCTCGCTTTCTGCTAGGCAAAGCAATTCTTGCCACGTGAGCTTCTTAATGGCGATCTTTATAAAAGAGCAGATTACACATAGCGAATTCACCCTTCGCTCGACTGAGCGCTTAACTACTCGAACAATTCAGTCTATGGAGGATGTAGTTACGTCTCGCAGTATGGCCTTTCTAGCCATGCGAAGGGTACTTTAGCCCTTCTGTACGGTATCAAGCAGCGTGTTTTTGCATACTACTTCAACACTCGACACCAGTGTAGATGCAGTCCACAACGTTTATGTGCCTCTTACGGGAACGCGTTAGAATCTACTCGTTTGATAGGTGCGCTGATAACCAACACCAATGGGATCGCGTGTGGGTCATTGCAATGAGCAGTCAGCAAGCCCATTCCATGTTTGTCGGCAGGGTTTGTAGGAATGCAATGCTCAGTAGCCACAAAATGAGAGGACTTCTCTGGAAGATACAAGTCGCACTCCTTTATCAAAGAGGCATCATGCGGCTGCCGCAAAGGAGGAAGGTGGTCCCTCTCACTGCACGCCATTAGTAAGATGTGGCACTACCAGTGTCATCTCCCTGGTTGCAAGAAAATTGCAGTAGTGGTAGCAGCAGCGGCAGCACCATCTTACTTGTCCACTCAACCTGAGTGAGCGCTTCAATTCACTATCCATTTCTGAGGGATACAGATCACACACTTTTGGAGAAAATAGATCACGCAACGACTACAAAGGACGGGCTTTGCGTTTGCATTAGACGATGGGTATCTGCTGCATAAAAATCGCTTAGCTTGCATGAAATTCCTGCGCAACTGCTCAACATCCAGCTTATATGTCTTGGCTAGGTATAGCCACCACGTCACCCATGAAACCGAATTGCACACCCACCTCCTCCGAACGTGAGACGTTCAGTTGCATCCATAGCTGCCCATGCAGAGCGAACGCGTTCAATCAAAATAGATAATAGTGGGCTGATGCTTGCTAAGAGAATATTATAGATGCTTAGGCATTGATTAATGTTCTTTCCCCTTTGCGTGTGTCTATGTGTGATTTCTCGAAGCCTTTCCAAACAAAGTATTTTTCTGGGCTAAATGTCCCCTCATGTTGTGGCTGCTGATCGTTGCATTCCTACAAACCCTGCCGACAAACATGGAATGGGCTTGCTGACTGCT
>JADWOT020000007.1:3935552-3983552 GCA_036345935.2 Taenia hydatigena
GCCTGTGAATAAGCTGAATTAGGCATGACGAGAGCCAACACCTTTCATTGCATAAACCAGTGACATTTGCTCACTTCGTCTCGTCCGTAATCATTAGGGTTACGCCTTCCGCGTATATTACAAATTCTTTCATCCATACAAGCGACTTGGCGGTCGTACTGCTGCAGATGCGGCATATTTCTGGCCCCCCGTGGTTGTAAAATGTGTATAGCAGTGCCGTTTTTGCCAGCTATGCAGCGGTATTGCATCACACTTTTCATTTCCCCTTCCCTTTTGGACTCTGTGAGGTTCCAACTTAAGCACGTTATTCACCTTACCTGCCGATTTCGCCATGCAACGGCTACCGAGCTCCAATTAAATAGCACCAGCATTGCATCACGAAATTTATTTGCTGTAAGCCTTCTTTGAAACGCGCGGATCATTGTTTTTTAACTATGCGCTTCGGTTTTACTTTTTCAAGCAAGGGAAGGTATAAAAGCTTGCAAACTTTAGTAGGGTAAGTATGCTAGACAATTGTTCTCAGCATGCATCATTATTAAGGGTTCGCTTTATGAAGGTCATTTTTTCCAATCGCTTAAGAGCACGACAGTAGCAGCAGCCATATTCACCTACCTAACCACTTGTCCTACCCTTTCATAGGCTTCTGGTTTAACAAATGTTCCGAGGAAATCAAAGGATGGAAATATCATGCAACGTAATGAAAAAAACATAGCAAATCAAATAGCAGGTTGTTGCTAAAAAATTGCAAGTAGTGCAATAATCATTGTCCACAAACATCGGCGTAAATATCCTCCAATTACTTTTAGGAAAGTTTTAGTTGAGTGCAAATTTCCTATTATTTATTCCTCAGCCAATTCCGCTTCTTGCCATTTTTTCACGTCGTGAGTGATCAACTTGTTATGCATGTTACAAATGCTTTTCGCTTTATGTTGCATGGAGTTTGCATTTTAGTTTTGGGCAAACCGCCAAAATTTTAGGCGAATACTTCTCTTGTTTATGAAGGTAACTTAAATTTGTCGACGTCGGTCAGTCGTCCTGTTCATTTTTGATTATTTACTTGTATTTCGAGTGCGTTCATTCGACTTCATTGTAAGCAAAATTGGAATGTCAAAAGTGTAATGTGCCTAAGTAATCGAGGCTCAGAATTTGTTACCTGTTTTGGTCGAATGATGTATCACTGTATGCAGACCCCAATTAATGAGCTGCTAGAGCATGAATTAGCAAATTGATGCGCCTTAAGCATCAGAACCCGTTTATCGACTGCAAAACCACATCGCATAGCAGCTTTACCTCCGCATTCACATTCACATTATCGCTCACCACCATGACATGACTGACAGCCGTATGTAAAGCCGATTAAAAACAAAATAAGATTAGCTTCTGCTCTCAAACAACAGCCCAAAAACCCAAGTTACACGTGCCTTTTCATTACCAAGATCAGCGTAAACATAGGTTGGGTTTTGATGCTGTCTTGTAAAGGATTCATGAATTTTTCATTCCAACAAAAGTTCTAGGAGACAAAAAAATCAGCACTAACAAATTTGATTGGCGAAATTGACAGTTCACTGATATTCGCGTCGCAAAGCAGAGCCATATAATAGGTGCAGTCAAAAGAATTTTGAAGCAGAGAAATCCGCACCTCGGTAAAAACAATAAAGGCTAGTAGAAATCTGATAGGGCATACATGGTCAATCAAAACATGAAAAGTTACAAAGGTACCCTCGTGCTATTGATCGCCTATTGCTTGGCGACAAATAACGATGCGCGGTCTGTTGCAGCTTCCAATAGAAGCGATGAATCCACGGGTATCTCCTCAACAATCACTACAGTGCCAACGAAAGAGGAAATCGATTCCACAGCAGACACTACCTTGGCTGCAAACACAACGCTACTGACTCAAGATAATAAGCTAACTACTACAGCATCCAATACAACAGATAAACTTACCAGTCTTTCCACCCCAAGCACGACAGAGCCAACGACCAGAACTCCAATCTCCTCCACAGTAAATACCACCTCGGCTCCAAACACAACGTTACCGACTCAAAACTATACGTTAACTACTGCAACGTCTAATGCAACAGATAACTCCACCAATGTCTCTACACCAATCACGACAGCGCCGACGACCGATGCTCCAGTCACCTCCACAGCAGACACCACCTTGGCTGCAAACACAACGCTACCGACGATAAAATCTATGTTAACTACTGCAATGTTCCAGAGCACAGATGAACCCACCACAGTCTCCACACCAATCACGACAGCGCCGACGACCGATGCTTCAGTCACCTCCACAGCAGACACCTCCTTGACTGCAAACACATCGCTACCGACGATAAAATCTATGCTAACTACTACAACGTTCCAGAGCACAGACGAACCCACAATCCTCTCCACACCAATCACGACAGCGCCAACGACCGATGCTTCAATCACATCCACGGCAAATACAACCTTGTCTTCAAACACAACGCCAACGACGAAGAAATCTACGCTAACTACTGCAGCGTCCAATAGCACAGATGAACCCTCCACAGTCTCCACCCCAGTCACGACAGCGCTAACTACTAAAACTCCAGTCATCTCCACAGCAAATACTACCTTGGATCCAAACACAACTCTACCGACTCAAAATTATTCGCTAAGTACTGCAGCATATTATAAAATAAACTTTAACTCCACTATCGCTAACTCAGTCACAACCCCTACTGCCTCTTCTGAGCCAAATGACTCTATTGCTGCTACCTTTCTTTTAGCATTTATCGTTCACACATTTTCTGCTTCTTCCTTTCCCCTCCGCTTCATTTGAATCCATTTGTTTATTTTATTATTGTAAACTGTCCGACTCTCCTTTCTACCCTTTTTCGTCACTTTTTCCACTCCTCTCTTATGATGTAATTGATCGATGTCTACATCGTCTTTTCTATGATGCTTCTCTGTGTTCGGTCCATCAAGTACAATACCGTCATATGAATCCAATCTTCTATCAATTTTTTGGCCTTTTGGAGGGTATGTTGTCAAAAAACGGTGCATTGACGATAGCTAATTTGGTATTTTATGCTGCGCATTTCTTGTGCATTTCTCATAAGCATATGATGCGCATCGGTGTGGTTATTTTTATGGGTTGATGGTGAACTTCTTAGGCCAAAAAATTAAACATTTTAAAGGTATTGACTTTACTGTTTGTTGTTGCTCTAATTAGACCATTTCAATTGGATTCTTATGACAAATATTTAATGCATGCCGTCAAAGCAGTGCTCATTGTTGACGCGGATGCTGTGTTTCAAAGAGAGCAATTGAGTCCTTCTCTCTTACTTTGTCTAAGGAGAGGAATTAAGTGGAGCATTTGGGGAGCGGGAAGCCTTTGTCACAGTCAAAATGCTTGATGATAAGCAAGATTTGCTGTCGAATAATTGCTTCATAGTTCAGTTGCAATTAAAATTTTGAGTGCTTTTCGCTTGTGGTTCTCAAAATTATATTTTCATGCGCTTTAAATGCATCTTATTTATTGTTTGAATCCTCTTTTACGCCTACTAAGCAAATCATCTCGTTTGTTTATTTGCGTTTAAATCTGTCGCAAAACAGAATATTTAGTGCAAGTGTAATATTCACTTTCGACAAATTCACAAATATTAAATGCTTACTTGTTTTATCAGACAAGCATTGATGTGATTGGCTCGTTCTCTACGCCGGGCTCGTGAGTGGTGTGCATTTTGGGGTCATTGTTTCCGGATGATGGGGTTGTTTGCGCGAAATTTAGGAAAGCTGGTAGATATTCGGCAATTTTTTAGTAACATTAGTTAGCTGATTGCTGGCATGTTCTTTGCGTGTCGATTAGCATCCTTTGTACGCCTATTTTCTACGTCAAACGCAGAGGCTTTTTGGCTTCCCAACTGCAGGGCCTAGTCGCGTTCATTTTTTGCTATTTAATGCTTTGGATGATGAATTGAGATTGTTTTGTCAATGTCTTAGTTGATCTGTCTATTGAGAACGATGAATTCTGACTAATGGGTCGCAATTTTTTGATGAGACTTTTAACTTTACCAATTGCTTGGCACCTACCCATTGTTTCCGCTGATATGTATTCATTGCATGCCCTTTTATTGCATTTCCCTTATCCGTATGTTTGCTAGATTAAACATTGAAGAATCAGCTGCAGTTCTTGTCAAAAATTTCGTTATAGGGTGGGTGGAGGCATTATCAGGCGGTACTGAGTGCGAATGTCGCCTTCGCTATCGCTTCACACTTTATGCAGGTAAGATTGGGTTGCAGTTAATGTGTAGCTGGTGTCTTTTCTATGCAACGATGGATTCGATGTGGGTTTATTTTGGGCAGGAATGCGCTTTTAGCATTTATCTGTAGAACCCTTCACGCTTTTACGTGGAAAAAGGTGCGTTAGTTTCAGTTGATTAATTGTTATTGCGTTTGCTAACTGTCGATTGACTTCCTTCATGCGCCTGCATGGTGGTATAGACGCAAAGGCCTCATAGTGTGGCTGTTAGGGCGTTTTGTTTTCCTCCTGCATGACCTACTCACGTCCACTTTTGCTGTACAGTACTTGAGGCGATGAATTGAGATTGTTTTGCCAGTTCGTCAATTGGTTTGCTTACTTAATGCCGGTGGATTTGGATTAGTGGGACATAATTTCGTTGAGGATTCCTTTAACTTTACTAAGGGCTTGGTGCCTATCGGCCCTTTTCTTGGTAATGAGTGTCCATTACATTGTCATACCTCATTGTTATTCATTTCACTTCCTTTACGTGTTTACTTGATAAAGCAAAGGTTGAAGAGGTGGGTGCAGTTTCCGTGAGGACTTCTTCTCCGGTTTCTTTTTTCCTTCTTCCTTTTTTCTTCTTTTCTTCTCCTTTCTTCCTCTTTCTTCTTCTTTATTCTTCTCTTTTACCAAGAATGGAGGCATTGTCTGGCAATAATGGGTGTGGCCCTCGCCTTCGCTAGCACTTCATCTGTTCCTCGGTTAAGATTTGCCTGCTGGAAATATGTTGCTGTTTTGCTGTTGTTGCCTCCTCTGTGCAGCAATGCTTTCGATGTGGGTTCTTATCTTTTGGTAGGGCTATTTGTTTAGCACTCATATGTAGGTCCTTTCACATTGTATGTGTGTGTGTGTGTGCGTGTGTATGGTAGAAGCTGCGTCACTTCAATCGCTGTGATTTCTGTGTTGGTGGAACGTACATCAATGTATGGGGTGGGGAGGAATGGTCATCAGGCGACTGCAGCACTGATTGGCACGGGGAGGACGGTCATTGTTTGGGCTGATGTGATTATTGCGAGACGTGTTGTGTAACACCTTAGTGATGGCTTGGTTGTGGGTTCAGCTTTGGCAGTGTTAGTTGGTGATGGGGTGAAGTGGACGCAGAAGCGAAAGAAGGCATGGCGACTGAGGGGAGGAGGGGTTTCGCACCAGCGCGAACTGTACTTTGCATCGGATTTGAATGATTGCTTATTAAGGCGTTCTTTTTTCCTTCAGTGGTTACGTTTGCGGGTGTTAGTTCTGCGGCGCGCTGGACGTTCGCACATCAACTTTTTCATTTTGTGTTTATTCTCCTTTTCAGATGCTATGAACTTACCGTGCTGGTGGTAGTGGTGGTTGTGAGGTAACATTTGATGGAGGCGACTGCGTCTCGGTTGTGCAATGGTGGATGTGGGCATGGGCGATAGCTAGCGGTGGGTGTGACCTTGTATGTTGTTGGGCGCATGCGTTGCGTGGGAGTGGCATGGTGGTGGGCTGAGCAGACTATGGTGTAGCACTGAAGGAGGGTGGGCCTGTTGTCGCCTTGAGAAGTAAAATGATGAGTTGGGTGTTTAATTTTACGGTTGAAGCAGCACATGCTTCTTGTCGTACTGGTTACTAATCTTTTTCATTGCATATAAGCATGGTTTTGTGGCTCTTTTCAAGGTACTTGGTTTGTAATGCATGCGACTCCCTTCTTTAGTTCCATGCACGTATATACTTATTGTCGTGATGACGGCTCCTCCTCCGCTTCCTGCTTCTCCTCCCCGGTGTAGACTATTCATTCCCGCAGGGCATAAGCAGGCAAGCAGTGCAGATATGTGCTCCAGGAGGAGGCAGAGGATGAGAACTGAAATCGTGGAAGACTGGCCGCTGCTGCGACGTGCGTGTGTGGGTGCCAGGTAGGTGGGCGAGTGGGCGAGCGGGCGAGAGCGAAAGGAGAGTGGTAATTGGGTAGGTACCTCTTCCTTAAAGGACAGTGTTTGTTGCACAAAATGAGCGAGATGTTATTATGGGCTCTGACTTATTACTTTCACTGGCCCCTTCTGTTTTTCCTTTTTGTTTAATCAAAGACTTTAGTCAGGTTTTGTGGCCTTTAACAAGTACGTTATTGTATGAGGCGAAGGCAATATGGAGTTGCATTTTTATTGCTATGAGCCTCCATACCATTAATTGGATTTTTCATGATGTCCGCGTGTGTGAGTGTTGAGTGTTGGAGTGTGCGGAAATGGAGGAGGAAGTGGAGATGTTAATTGACTGAATGCTGTGTTTGCTTCTGTTCGTTCCGACATTTTGCAGTTCATGCTATATGAGCGTGTGTTTGTGATGCGTCAGCAGATTCTTAGCGACTAGTAGGCGTATCAGGGCTTGGTTGTTGTGCGTCACTCTCTTGGTCTTGAGGAGTTGCAATTTTTATTTTTCTTTTCCTTTTATGCCAGTGCCTCCCTATTCTACTACTGCTGGCCGTGAATGTGCATGGTGGTGAGCAAATTTCCCGTTCCTGAACCCTGTGGATTCCGCTTTTACCGTAGGGGAGAAGAAGGAGGATGCTGCTGGAAGGGGCGAGTGAGGGCGTGCAATGCGTTGTCTTCGTCGCCAGTGGCGTGTGAAATGCACAAATAAATGTCTTTTTCCCAAACTGCTACTACTACGGCTGTGCCTCCGTCCTTCCGTCTTCCTCGGTGGGGTGATTGAGAGGGTCTGCGAGGGGGAGCAGTTTGCAAAGGTTCCCTTATTTTAATAAGGATGGGTTTTGGTTGACCTTGTCCAATTTGTTAAGAAGAGTCTTAACCTTACTAAGTACTCGGTTCTCATTCATTATTTTCTCACTTTGAGTCCCTTTCCCATTCACGTCTACTTCTTTATCCATTTTACTTCATGCAATTATTTTTTTATAACAAAGGTCAATGCAACGACTTTAGCCATTGTTGGGCCTTTTTGTCTATCAACCGAACTACCAAATCATGCTTACTGTTTTTGTTTTTGCCACAGAACACTTCCAGTGGCCGACTAAGATTGTCTTGAGAGTTTGCCAAATGCTTTGTTATTTAAATGACGGTGGATGGGTGCTATTGCTTGGGATGCTGATGGATGGGATCGGATAAAATACCTCACATGGTGACATCCAAGTCGATAATGGACTAGAGTATCAAGAATTGTGTTTGTCCTTTATAAGTTGTTTGCTGTGATTAATCACTTTATTGATGAGGAGAGGGGAGGGATTGTGAAATGACCATGTCGTAGTGAAATGAAGCCTGCAAGGGAACAAGCGACACGCTTGGTAAAGTAAACTCCAACCTGCAATGCTTGGGGTGCGTGAAGTAGTTGGAACTTGGGACAGTCATCGGCGAAGACTCGCACCAGCACTAGGATCATGGAAGCGAATAGGGCTGCAGTGGCTAAGACAGTGGACGTGGACTCGTCTATCGAGGTGGTTTCGAGTCTTGCAATGTGACTTCTGGTACAACCATCTCCACAACGGCCCAAGAGGCAGAAGTTGTTCATTTGCAGCACAGTAGCAGGTAATGAACACATTTAAACAAGTCTCGTCCATGCACTTTTCGCATCAAAGCGTCTGTAATTCGCCACGGAGCAAACAGGTTTTACAAAAGCTGAAGGCTTGTCAACGACACTGGCGCATTCGTTTTGTTGGTCAGGCAGTCAGCAATAATGGACTTATGCGTTCTTTGTCTGACTGGACGTCTAGGTCGTGATTGCTCTGATGTATGTGGAGATTGAGGAAGTGGTGCACAGCTATCTGCGATCAGCGATTGTGATGGTTGACGTGGATGGCACCGTGAAGCTCGCTTGACTTTGAATTCACTGAAAATCTTGACTGCAGTCGAAATTTTGTTGAATCAGAGGTTAAGTGGATCTTTACATGCCCATCAGTGAAACGTCTCACCTGTCAACACCAAGCATCATTCGATGAATTGCATTATTCTGGCATTTTTATCGCCTTTCAGGTGCAATATCTATTCGTCGGCAGCATCAGTGGAAATGAAGGACGCCTACCAGTCGAGTGTCAAAGCTGATGTACGGTCCTTTGAGCCCTTAAGTTTGAGATTCTAGCGTAGAGAAACCACATTGTACAAGAGTTGTCTCACTGCAGATTTTTGGAGTTGTAGGTCTGAGTAACTGGGTGGTTTTGTAGGGGCTACTATGCAGCAAATGACTGTCCTTTGTGTTGCTTCCAGCGATGATAGCAGATCAGCATTCGCAAATGCATTGGCTTCTTAACAGCTAGTACCATCAAGAAACTAAGTCATTGTGCTTTCTTTAAGCAATATAACCTGGTCAAATACAGAATGTGGTGAATGTTGTCACTTAAACTGGACAATTACTCCACTGCGTCGCATATGTGTGACGCAGGTCATTTATTCGGCACTGACGATCAGTCCTCCCAGCTTGTGTTACAGACGCATTAATTGAGACTGATGCAAGCGAAGACAGACGGGATGAGTTTATTGAACTGACGGCAGTTAACTGAAGACAACCTGCGTTAAGGCGACCGTGGAGTGGTCATTGAGAGGCGCACCTTCGTTCTCGAATGCAAGATCATTTGTTCCTCTGCGGTTTTGTTTAAGCGGTAATATTGCAATTAAGGAACAAGCCTAGTGATCACTCAGCTCCTCTGTGCTACAAAGAAGCCGATCACAGACTTTACAGTGGCTCTACATAGGAGAGTGGGTAAGCGTCTAACTTCTGCCTATTTTACCCATCGGTACATCTTTTCTTGGTAAGAAAGGTTAATTTAAAGTACGCGTAGCGGATCGGTAAATACTTTTATACGCATTCATGTGCAACGCAAGTGAGAGAAGGAATGATCAAATGTCCAGGTGACTAGGGTGGTGTGCAAACCAGAGGTCACGATCAAGACAAACTGATAAACTCCCAGCCATCAGGTAAAGGAGTCTGTCTATTTCTAACTTTCATCAAAATCCGTGGGACTTGAACCACTTAGTAGTCACACGAAGGCCTCACTCAAAGTGAGATATCCCGAGTATGTCCTCTAAATGCTACTATCGCAGCCGACCCTCCTACTGTCCATCAATCTGCCCATCCAGCTTCCACATTCGACACAAACACAAATGCATTCATCAACTTGCTTTACCTTTCGGTCCCTCACCTAGGTCAGTGCGATCAAACTGCTAAGCAAGCAACGAGGTGGTGGTTGGAGGAAGCAGAGCACTCCATTGGGGTATGCTGGGTATCTAGGTGTCCAGGAGGATCGCACAGAGTGGTGGTGTTTTCGTGGGGAAGAAGACTGCATTCCCCAATATTTATGTCAAATCTCAATTGAAACCTGTAGCTGTCGTGTACGCTGCCAGCTTTACATATTATGCTCTGAGTTGCCCACTCAAGTTTGCACGTCACACATGTGTGACACGTGGGATTTATCAGTTTGTGATAGCTGACGATGATGCCACAATGCTAATGAGCGTTCTGTAGAGCTATGGTCTTTTTGACTATTTGGTGATGTGTGGTGGAAAGGATTATGACAGTGGTGATGATCCCATGCTGATGAACGGCACACCACACTCTATTCATTCCACGCAACCACAGTCCTCATGTCAATTCCGCCATCTTCGGCATACGCTCTGTATTTACTTGTTCTGCAATCAATACTTCTGGGCATGCCAAAGCCAAATGTAATGGCGATGTTGGTGGATCCAATGCATCCTCTTCAACGTCAACGTCAAGCTGGAACGCTGAAGTTAACTCTAAAAGGTTTTATCGCACTTCGGTGTAAGCGTTGAGGTACACAGTGATAACAAGGAGACAACTTTCACTAGCCGAAGGCACAACCCTCTAGAGCTTAGTTGCACACGTTAACAGGGACTTCTGCAACTTCTTCGCGTTGCTGAGTTGTTCTGGCTAGGCGTACTTAGACTTACCACACTGAAGACGAAGAAGCTTAGTATTCATCCGAATTGGTGACAGCGGTTCCCTTAAATTGCGTACGGACGCCACCCACAAGCATCTTATGTCTCTGCGACCGTATCTGTTTGCGTAATAGAGCGTAGGTGAAAAGACCACTGACAAGAAGGGCAAATGTTGTGGTATGTTAGAGGTCTGAAATGCCTCGATTTTCTCAAAATGGCTAGTAGTTTTTAAATGTAGTACATAATGCCCGGCTGCTAATAAGGAAACTTGACTAAAGTTTCCAAAAGGCCTTTTAAGGGTCGGCATGATTTACACAGCTTCTTTGCCAAAAAAGTACAGCGGTAGAAATGACTGAAAGGTGTAGCAAATGTATGCATTTTTGCATTAAGCGTTTCCCTATGCAGAAGGATGCGGCTAATATGGGAGGAGAAGTTTGAGAGTGGAGAGGAAGTGAAACAATTCTAGCGTCTTCATAACAAATCATTCTTAATTTAGGTTGAGTCAGAAATGCGTAGCCGGTGTTAGAACCGTTACTCTTGAATATGGAAATGCATCCGACGCACCATCCTTCACTCACCAGTTCACTACACTTCCATCCACGTGAGACAGAAATGCTGAAGTACTACTTCGGTCAGTCTTCTTCTGCCAAGCACCAACGTGTTTACTCTCATTGTCATTCACTAACGGTCTGACGCTTTACAGCCACACGCAATGTAAACCAACGAATATTATTATAATTGCAGCAACTCATGCTGAGGAGCGAAGTTGAGAAGAACGGACATCAGGAAATCATAATCTTGCATTATGCCTTCCACAAAGCACATAACCCTCTACGTCACACATGTGTGACATGAGAGTTCACGTGGCGTATTCAGGCTATAACATGTTATTCTGGTGGAGTATATACTAATGGTGGATTGCAGCAAAGAACAAAGCTATAAAAAAGACTGGCATAAAAGCGGGAAGTCTAGCCTTATTTTTCACGAGGAAGGCCATCAGTTACTGTTACCCTGCCGGAGTGGTCCCCTTCCTCCACTCACAATTTCGTTTATTGCTTGGTGCTTTGCTGAACCTGAGATAAACAGGAGAATAACAGGTTGACTGGAATTGTTGGATTGGCAGATTAATGTGCGGCTGGATGGTGGGCTGCAACAGTGCCGTTTAGATGGCATACGCGGGATACTTGGCCCCTCTCAATTTGAGTGTGACCTTCGTGTGACTACTGAATAGTTTAGGCTCCCATAGATTTTAAGGGACTCTACAGCGTAGACTGAGTTCTTTGTTCTTAGAGCTGGGATTTCATCAGTTTGCCTAACCCAGTTCCCTGATTAGCATGCCGCCTCACTCATGTGGCCATTTAATCACTCCTTCCTCCATTTGTAGAGCCAACAAAAGCGCAGCAGGAGTATTTGAATTATCCGTTATAATATCTTCAAACAAATTTGTTGCTAATCAGTCAAGGATGTGTTTATTTGAGAAATGGACAACAGTGTGATCCCCGTCCAGCCCCATTTGTTTCACTCAACGTCTCTGTAAATCTCCTAACAGGTCCCTTTGAGGCACAAAATGGCTAAGTGCTCATTTGTCTCGTCTCCTGGTCATAATGTTAAAGTGGGAGCACAGTTTGCAGATAAGAAGTTGTGCCTCCCAATGACCATTCCACAGCCGCTGCACCACAGGCTTGGCTTAGACAAATGCCGTCAGCACAATAAACCAATCACGTCTTTTTGCTCGTGTTGATCTCAATTAATGCTTCTGTAACACGAGCCAGGAGGACCGACCACCCTTGCCTAGAAAAAATCCATGTCATGTATGTTTGACGCAAGGAACAATTGCCATTTTAAGCGATGACAACCCCCAATTTCGAATATTTATGTAAGTTATGACAGAAAAGTATGACCATTGCTTTTTTATTGATATAAAAACAAAAAAGAGTGGCTGACAGTGGTTAGCATTCAAGTGAAAGCGTCCACTTTTCCAAATAGATGAAGAGAGGAGGAGAAGGGGGGAGATTGTTCATAAACATCGAAGTTTCACCAAATGCTGTAGGAGCAGATAAGGGGTAGGTGTCGGTGCCTACTGAGAAGAAAGAGAAAGAGAAGAAGAGGAGGACCAAAAATGCAGCAGACGATGTGTCTGTCTGTGCGCAACCCCCTTTTTATCGATCCTCTTCTTTTTCTTTACTCTTCCTTTCTTTCTTCTATTAATCAATTCACCGCAGACGTCTTCTCTCCTCGGCCTCTTTTACCACTCCTATTTCCTTCTTCTCTATTGTCGCACATACACACTACCCAGCAGCAAAATGCAGTCCTCCTCTTCGACAGAAGGGTGGTCGGGACCGGAAGTCGGACAATTCCTACCCACACCTTGCCCTTTCCTGTGCATCCTGTGCCTCCTAAATCTCCTTTGACTTCCTTTTATTTGCCTTCCTTCTTACATTTTCGTTTTCAATTGTCTGTTCTTTACCTAGATTTTTAATCGTTTTTTTGCAATTTGCGCCTTTTCCTCCACGTCACTTGCTTTCTCTTACATCCTCCTAGTAGTGGCTGCATTGGGCTCCTGGTACCTGCCTCCTCCACTTCTCTCCATCCCACCTACCCGCATGCACCTACCACCACCACCTCTCACAACCACCTACCTACTAGCGGCTTATTAGTAGAGGACCTTCCTTCCCTCTCTCCCTCCATCATTCCCTCTTTCTTACCTCTATTCCTCGTGCCACCTTCCTTCTTTCCTCCTTCCGTTCTCTTAATACACATCTTGTTTTCCTTAGCTTCAACCACTTATAGCCTACTGGTAGATGCCTCTCGTTCTCTCTTTTCCTCACGCCATCCCGTCAACCTCTATTACTTATAAAACGTTCTTTCTTTCCTTTTTTCTCCTTCCCTTCCTATCCTCTTTTTCTCCGAACACTCTCCAATCAATACGTGTTGACTTTACTTCCACTGAGTCAAGTCATTCCTTCATTGCTGACATAATGTTTCCCTTGTACTTTTTAGGAACTTCACATCTAATTCTCCTTTTCATAAGGCACACAATTTAAACAAGTAAAACAATTATCACTTTGACAGACTACTCTTCCCTTCCTACTGTTGCTTCATCTCACAATTTTCTCATTTAACCTCACAAACCGTCACCTTCTCTGTATGTGACACACACATTTATTCACATTTTTGCAATGAACTTTAGCCCAATGTGCATAGCCGTGGCATTGCGGCGGGAATCCAATGCATGTACGATTTAAAGCCGCCTAAAACAAAAAAAAATAAATTTAGGAAACAGGAAAATGTCATGGCGGCAAAAAGCAAACAGAAATCTCTGTTGCAACGAAACATCTCAAATTTGATAAATAAACCAAACCTTCAAGGACTCCAATGGACCGTACATCAGCTCTAACATTCGGTTCGTGGTCGTCCATCAATGCCTTTGGTGCCTATAATGAAAAGAGGAAGCGGGAAGAATGCAATTCATCAATCAACGCTTAGTGTCCATAGAGTGGCCACTTCTCTGATGGGTGTGCAAGGACTCAATTGAGCTCACCTTATGCTAAGTCCCGATTAAAGCTAAGAAAATTTTTCCCATCGGAAGTTAGCGCGCATTATGGAACCAACCACGTCTACCATCACTTCCGCTGCTCGTAGATCTTCATGCACCACTCACTCAATCTTTAGATACATCGCAGCCATTACGACCTAGGAGTCTATTGATACATGTCTCCGCAGTGGGAAATCACCCACAATCCCAGTGCTATTAAAGGTTTCTTCCTATAAAATCGGTATGAAAATGCAGCCACTGATAATCAATGGCTGTGCCGCAGATGACAAAATTCTACTTCTCAGATAGATGTGATAGTTGGATCTTGCAAGGGTGAGACGGTAAGGCGGGTGCAGTAGCGGTGCCTATGAGCATGCTTGAAATGATCGTTCAATGATTACGAGATGGACAAGTCAGAGTATCTTCAAGTAAAGTAGAACGTGTAGAAAGAAGTTCCGTCGAATAATTGGAAAAGGCCAACTTATCTCAGCGGGTAATTGATATTCCGCTCTTTTTCTTATAGTACTGATAAGTAAATAAGTCGCGCAAATTAAACCTTACGCAATCAGGTGTTCTCTTCTTCAAGTCTATGGCGAATCTTACCACATGCTCTTCCGTGGAGACGGTCTGTTTTGCAAAGAAATGGTGTAAAATGATGATAGTGAGGGATAGTGGGCATCAATCTAAGCGATAGTGCAAATGAGCGCGTAGATCCCAGGCGACGCCGCACCTACCGAACCTAGGAAGCAAAGCTGCTTCCTCTCCTCGTCTACCAAGAATCCGATCATTTGGTGTTAAAAGCACGAGCACTATTCGCTCCTCCATTGCTTCACCCATCCCCGTTGTAGGCATTTGACCTCGAAATTCTGACTTCACTGAACACTGAATGGTGAACGCATGGGCAGCATGTGGTCCATCTATGGCGCTAAAATGGCGGGCTCCATCTCCGTGGTGCCCAGCGTTTGTGATTTCACTGCGGAAAGGATAGGCTTAAGTGGAAATGCCTGTTCGATCGACACCCCACTTGCCCTGCCTTCTCTCACCGACAATCTGCTCCCCCCACTATTTGGACTACTGAACATATTGGACAAGCCCACACGTCCAAGTGTTCAATTCATACTGAGCGAAAAATCGTCCCATCAATCACACCGGCATTTGCCACTCACAACGACAACCACCGAGAAGCAATGGTTCAGCGCCCACCACCTTCTTGCAGAAAACCAGGGCTTGCTCGGTCTGCGAGGCTACTACTCTAACCACAGTGAAGGACTGTAACACGAGAGGTTAAGTGTGTCCATTGAGGTGGATGGCATTTATTAATGGAATGTGGATGCGGAGAATGGGATGGGAAGGTGGGGTATGAGCCGAACTATGCAATACGAAGTAGGAAACAGGTGAAAGGCACTCACTTTTGCTCTCAAGGGCATATTTGGTGGAGGAGAAGGTGTGGGATGAGGAGGAGGACGAAGCGGCAGAACTGAGGTGGCATGGAATAAAACAAACTACAGGAAATAAAAAAAGATAGAAGATGGGAATGAAGGGGATACGGCAATGTTAGCTACGTTAAAGCGAAATTCAGACATTGCTTAAGTCTAGTGTAGTCTACTCTGGTGCAGCCTAAGCCTCGTCTAGTCCAGAGCATAACTCCTCTCATCAGCATCACCATTTAACATAGCATGATGAGGAATAAAGAAGGTGGAGAGAGGAACGGAGCGTACTTAAAGGGCGTTGGCAAATGATGGAGTTGGAGGAAGAGGAGAAGAGGCTGTGGGTGCGGGAAGGGAGAACGTGACAGAAACAGGGAGCAGCAAGACGAGTGAAGCGTCCTGGCGTCACTGAAATGGAAACACGTAGGACTGTAAGAAGATGATATGTAGGCAGCACTCTTTCCTCCCTTTTCTCTGATTTGAATAAAGGAAGCGTAAGCACTAAGACATAATGCAAGACGCAGTGCTAAAGAACACATGCAGTGAAGTGGAATGCAGACAACAAGAAGAAGTAACTCACTGAAAATGGATTGAAGAGGGGTATGTGAGAGGAGGAGGAGGAGGAGGCAAGAGGGTTCCCGCTCCACCATCTCGAAGACGTCACCCTCACTTTCAGTCTTAATATGTGAAATTTACTGGCATACTAGTGAGTAAAATGTTGAATTAACGCGTGCAAACCTAGTAGGGAAGAAAAGGGGCAAGATGAATTGGAGGAAGGAAGAAGAGGAGCAGAAGTAGATGGAGGAGGAGGAGGAGAAGGAAGGGACGATAGCACAACTTACCCCTAATTCCTGCGATTTCTATCTGCTTTGGTCTCTTGACGTCTTTGCAACTTTTAAAAATGACGAGAGTAACGAGAGCGGAGTGACGTTGGAGGCAAAAGTAGAGGGTGAGAAGGGAACTGGAGGCGAGGAGAACGGACCAAAAGGGGGTGAAGACGCTGGCGATGAACCGGGTGCTGGAAACGAGGATAAGGTGGAGAAGCAAAATGAGGAGTAGAAGGCTTCGCAACGCGTACGTAAGCATATCTGGCAGTTGTGTGTGATTGACGTCTTCGCATTTGACATGTGCGTGAATCGATCTGTGGCACGTGTCGCGTAGTGTCTAGCAGTGGCGTCTGCTAGTGTCGGCTTTGCACAACAGTCCTCCTTCTAGGTTGTTTCCTGGTAGCAGACATCGCCTTCCCATGTGCTTCTCTGCTTCGGCTCAATCGCCATCACATCATAGCACACATGGAGGAGGAGCAGAAGGAGGAGAATTAGAGGGTTCATTAATGCTAACTTAGTCGGAGAGAAGTACGTCGACTCAACAAGGGCACCGATCTTCGGTTTTCCTTTTCTCACTCGATATGCTTGATAAGTTAAAGGACTGATTCAGATTGCAGCTGTCGTCGTGCCGTCGTCCACGTCATCGAGAACACCAGGACGTGGTTTCTCACAGCTTCAAAGACGCCAGTGCTGCAGGTTGCGCTGGCCAGTGTTGGTTGGTCAGACCACCGACCGACCGGATGCCACCAATGAGACTAGAAAGGCAGACGATAAAATGTGAGTAGTGGAAGTTGAATGAAGGCTGTAGACTACTATGCATAAAAGGAGGCACTTACGGATGTGTTTAATCACATCGTTGAATAAACATTGTGTTGTCGCTAAAGTGCGACAAATGGGAGTTGAGGCCCAGGATGCAATGGACGTCGAAGGATGGGGCATTTAGATTTTGGAATAGGATTAGAGGGCTGATTGGAGCTGGCTGCTGGAGGGGATGTTGACTTCTCTCCACGGACCCTACCCTGAGTTGAAGGGGTTAACAGATTGCAAAAGGCCAGTAGAGGGCCGGAAAGAGTTGGGACCGAAGTCATGATTTTAATGGCTTAGGCGGTGTGTCGCGAGCAGCTTGAGAACACTTTGTGATTCCTACAACGGGCAACTACATCACGATAGGCAGCTCATTGATTGCTTTATCGGTAAAAGCATTGATTTATTGGTCAGTCAGTCAAAGATCGACGAGACGCAGACAGAATTGAGCAGCGATCATGGAAAACGCTTTCAACTTGTTGCAGCCCTTCGACGAAGTCACCTCTGCCGTTCTTACACTTGTTCTGCTTCAATAAAACAGAACAAGACAGGTTTTAAATGCGCCAAGGTTATAAGTTGGAAGAGTCTTTGCATTTGCATTTGCTAGCATCCAAGGTTTGATGAGAACCTTATTTAATAACCAAAGCAACTCAACGTCAGAAAGTGGACGGCAGAAGCGATTTCCGGAAAGGGACAATAGACAACGCACTAGCAAGAATGGCAATTGCTTGTGATTTATTGCATGACTGAGATGATGTTGCTTTGTCAGTTGCTAATCGCCGAAAGGCACGTCGAGATTCAGAAGTGCTGTCCACACTCTATGCGCCTTTGACTCTTCAGTGGGAATAGACTCAGTCTCAATCTCCACCTCCTCAGCCTCCATTGACTTCTTCCCATGCAGCAGCACTTATTGTCGTACCATCTCGAAAAAGTTGGACGTGGAGATCAACATTCTACCCCGCAATTAAACAGGAATGAGTTAAGTGACCCCATGCGCATAAACGGTAAGGCGAAATGTTGATTGTGGAAACGAAAGAACACAGATTAAAGTGTACGGTCCTCATCAGTGTGCCGCGATGCGGTATCCACCTAATGACAGTCTTTTCTACTGGCATGTTTTGGAGGTGGAACGTTATTGCTACTAAGTCGACGCTCAGAGGTAGTTGCACGTAGAAGCGGATGTTTGATCAGACGTTGGTTGGAATAGAGGGGCTGTAGACAGGCAGGACAGCGAAAGGAGGAGGAGGGGGCGGAGAAGCAGGAAAAGGGAATAGGGAAGGCATCCATCCATATTTACCTTGAAAATGAAAGCACTCTGCCACTTACTTAACAAGATGGCGATGTTGGCTCATAACGAAACGTCGTAAAAGGCGAGGTCTTTGACGAGCAGTGAACAGGCTCTAAGAAGTAATTTAGACCGAGGAGGGGAGAGGGGGAAAGAGTACCCGTCTTCCCACCATTGCTAAACCAACTTTCATCACTTCTCCGTTAGCCCCAATTCTTTCGATAAATCCAGACCGACGCGGGGAATGTGGTCAAGAGGACTCACCTGTCTGACCACGAAATCACTAGAAACTGACCCACCTGCCCACGCACAGGGTCCCACAAGCAGTGTGAGCGCCTCCACCAATCAACATAATTGCACGCCAAGGACTG
The DNA here is from genome assembly GCA_036345935.2 of Taenia hydatigena. Taxonomy (NCBI): domain Eukaryota; kingdom Metazoa; phylum Platyhelminthes; class Cestoda; order Cyclophyllidea; family Taeniidae; genus Taenia; species Taenia hydatigena. The sequence goes on from JADWOT020000007.1 coordinate 3,953,939, forward strand.
TTGTCACCCTCCTCACGCACCCTAAATACTCACTAACTGCCATCACACCACCACCGCCATCGCCACGTCCAGAATCCAGAAGCCATTTCAACAAGTAGCTCCCAAACTCCGACCCACACTGTCGCAAAAGCCAAATAAGCACACACACCGGGGCAGTCGATTGCCGTACATTTAAGAGGTGAAGCTATTGCAGCACATACAAGGAAGAACAATGCGTCACGGACCAAACACTTTCAAAGAAGTCAAATGTTCCAGCGAACGAGACCTCCCGTCCACGCCTCCTGTGGCAAGAAAGCGACACTCCCCACTTTGTGAAGTAGGGCTCCAGGAACAACGACGAGTTCCGCACTTCAATGTCGCAGACGGTCGAGGAGCAGCAGTGGGGCAAACGAAAAAGACAGGATCGATTCCCCCTCTACTACTCCTCATGTGCATCGGGTCACATACGCCGCAACATCTCACGCCAGCAGCGGTAGTAGCTATAGTAGGAAGCAACGACGACGCAGCACCTACTCCTCCTCATTCCCCCTCCCAGCCTCCTCCTCATCCTTCTACACGTCCTGCTGCTCCGACTGCCACTTCAATGCTGGCAGTGATCTGCAAAGAAAGTAAAACTCCTGTAAAAATACTAAGTCTCAGTTGCACACTTCTTTCTGACCAGACAAGTTAGCACTCGTAGCAGCTAGCAGTGGTAGTTGTTGGTAATTGTAATCAATCAAAGTCCACTACCACCACTATTACTATTACAGCCCTCCAGGCAGACACTTCTAGGTCGCCGAAAGGCCGCCCTATTTTTCTGGGTAAGACAAAAAAGCAAAGAAGTAAACAACGAAACACCAACTCATGCAAAATCTGAACCCACACTCGGGAGATCAGTGAGGTCGGACTTCCTACACTACATTAGGAAAAAGGCCAGCACAACATCAAAAACCGAAGTTTTAACTAATACGGTGGGAATCAATCCATGTACATTCAATGCACGGCCAGAACAATCGGAATCAACCGATCAAAGCACTCTACAGTAGCATAGAAGTGTGGAGAAAGGAAGATGATAAGCAGGTGTCCATAAATAAATGGGTAACTACCAGTGAGAAAATAATGAATGAGTAGGAAACTCTTAGCAAAGGTAAAGGCCCATTCATCAAATTAGGCCCCATTACTCAAAACTCATCCTTATTAAGATAGCGAACCATTTAGAAACAGCGAAAACAATCTCGATTACTCCCAGTCAAAACACCAACTCGAGCAGGTAGTACGAATGGAAAACAACGAATCTTGGCAGCAAATGCAGCCACTTCTTTAACGTTTCTTATATGTAAGCGGTTAAAGGAGGCGGATCAACAGATGTTTACATATGCATACAATAAGTTCTTAATCGCAAGAAAATCTTGAATAAATGCCAAGCAGCTGGGTTGATTATAACTCTCCTTAACTAAGTATGTATATGTATGTATGTAATATGTATACAAATGAAACTTCAAAAATAATATAAGGACAAAATCGTGTTTTACTAAAAAAGCAAAAGGTTTTCACGATTTATTCTTAGGTTTTAAGTTATATGGAGCTTGCTTTGTAGGTCAGAGGCGGGACATCAATTTGAACCTGGTTGCGGAGCAGTGTTGGCTCACAAGGGCGCGATTTATCCCCGTTCAGAACTCTCCTACAAGATCTCTCTATGCTTACTCTTTTATCCATAATAAAGTTGTCGAAGCGTGCTCAGACTTCTAACAGCAAGGGCGGTAAGAGAGAAGAGGAGGAACCTCCTGCATCCGTTGCATATCATGACTGACGTTTAAGCCTATAAAAGTGAATTTCTCCCCTCCAATTTGCTGTAAATGTTTAATATTTGGCTGTTAATTGTGAGTTTTCCTAACTTTATATTTCGACCAACTACAGCACAAAGGACGGTTAAGGTTACGAAAGAATGACTGGCTTGTGTGGTTTGATCCACGTTTGCTTTTGCGTTTCTTCTAATTACGTTTTGCCGATTCTTCAAAGCTTCCTATCACTCCACTTCTTACCTCCTTTCCTTTTGCTCCTTCTTTCATTTATTTGTCCATTCACTGCAGACATCTTCTCTTCTTTTCCGCTTTTACCAATCCTAGTTCCTCCTTCTTTACTTTCACACACGCGCACACCAGCTAGCAGCAAAATAAAGTCCCTTTCTTTATGACAGGAAGGCAAACAGAAATCTCTGTTACTATCAGGCACTTCAGGATTTGATGCATAAACCATTCCTCCTACGACGCGTTTCCGTACTCTAGAACGCCATGCATGAGGACCCCAAAGGACCAGACATCAGCTTTAGCATTTGGCTGGTAGCTGCTCATTATTGCCTCTGTTGACAACCAACAAAAGGGGAAGCACACGGAGGGCGACAAAGAAAACAGAAAGAAAAGGAAATCATCAATTAACGCTTTAAGTCGATAGAGGAGCCGTTTATCTGATGGGCACATAAAGACCGAATAAAGCCAACCCTTGATAAAGTCCAAATCTAAGCCTAGGATTATTTTACCCGAAGATATTGAGCGTCACGGAGTCACTCCCGTCTTTATCACGTTCGACACCCGTAAATCGCCCTTCACCACTTGCCTTATCTCTAGACACCTCGCAACCATCATGACCAACCAATCAAACAAAATACGTGTAATCCTATTATTGTTGACTGACTAATCTATCGAACGAACCAGTTTGAACATGTGACAGGCCTTTACTCTTTGTGAAAATGCCTTCTCGATGGTAAGTTACACGTAACCTCAGTGGATTAAGGCAGAGGCCGAAGAACATACAATATGCGTTGATGCAAAGGTCTTTGCATAATCTTTTTCTCTTCAAGAAAGGCTTCAACGTTTAAGCTGTTAAAAATCTACTTCACTGCTACCCTCAACCAGCGTGTGAGACCCAAATAGAACATAACAAAGTTTGCCTTTTCCCACTTCCTCCTCCGGTTTCATGCCTTAACCAGACCCACCTGAAAGGTAAGAGGTCTTGCTGAGAAAGAGAAAAAGAACCAAAAAAAGAATGCAGAAAAGACTGATCTGATCTACTGCCAATATGAGGTAGAATTCAGGATACCGAGTATTACTAATGTGAAGTTATCGCTACAAGATGCTGCACTCATGCCAGGCTTTAGAATCTTAGCTACAAACTGTTTCAGGGATCTTTTTGGGATTATGACAGTAGCGAACTATTGTATTCGTTTTATCTGCCATCACCAGGTCAACCGGTTCTTCTCTCCGATTTCTTCAATCATAGCTGATATGACGTCAGATGCGAATGTCACTGACGCGGATTGCAGACCGACGAGTGGTTCACAATTTTTGTGAGGAGGATTCTGCTTCCCGTCTACTTCTAAACCTGCAATGTTTTCCTACAGTTGAGATTTGGTGTTAAATGGAACGTGCCTTTCTGTCCCTCCTCTTTGTATCCAAAATGCCCTTCTCTGTGCCAATCCTCAACTGATCCTCCGTTAAGTAGACAGGCAAGTAAATAGGTGAATGAACAAGTAAGCGAATGTGGTTGGACGCAAAACAAGTTCGCTTCAAATGGCTATCAAAGCCCAAAATAAATCCAATTTTGAATAAAACATGCAGCCGCCAAACACTGACATGTTATTGGCCTCACTGAGATCGGTTGTGCAAACCCTCTCACAGGAACCCACTCAGCGAAATTGGGACTGATCAGGGTGGATGTAAGCCCAGAAAGGCGAAGCCTGGGTCTCGAGAACCTTCCAAACAACACTCAATTGAATGAACATGCGTTATTGAAGACTCCGTCTTGACCTTCAGAAAGAGTCTTCAGCAGATTTGATTGCTCAAGGATATGGTAAAATTCTGTTATTTATCTTCAATAGGCCGACACCACAACTGCTTTATCGAGGATAGGGCAGCAGAATGAGCACCTTGCAGGTGTTTCCAAGAAAGAAGAGGATTCGATTGGGTGCACCTGAGTAAGCGCGTGTGTGATGCATCAACAATGAATATGATGCAGGCAATCCCGTCGACTGAATCACTTTGGAATGCACTATTCCTGCCAAAAGCAATGAAACGGTCCAGACCCTTTCTTGGGACTTACGGCAATGCATTGATTTGGAGTCAATAGATTGTCGAATCATTGCCGAACCCTTCACTATTATTAGGCTCTATGTATTGCAGCATGAAGAGTGCTTAACTGGTGGTCTCGGATGAGGAGACTGCCTTGAGCTTCCACCACATTGGCTGCCTTCTGAGCCTTCCCAGTAACATCAGGCCTTACAGTATGTGTCGAAAGAATGTTTTTTATAACAGTCTTATGCCTTTATTCGTCGTCAAGGCAGTCTCTGACAGTGATGGTCCCATCAAGTAGAAAGTGCTAACGCCTGGCAGTGCGACTGGTTAACAACGGCCTACAGGGATCAAAGAACAGCAACACAGAGCATTAGCTGAGGGAGAGCCCTGCCAGCAACTACAGTTAAAATGAATTGCCTCTGCTTCCCTTCCACGTGCTTCTACTTCCCTATTTTTCTATTACAATGCATTAAGCAGAATTATTCGCTTTTTGTTATGAACTTAGGATAGACCGAATCAAATGCCCTACCCAAGTGCACTAGCATTTGATTGTGGTGACTGCTGACTCAGAGCCTACAAATGCGTGGCTCTGTTCAGCCAATTGCCATGGTCCTTGTGTGGCATCCACTGCCACCTTTCATTAGCTCTTAGGTGGTTTCACACGAGTTCGTTGTGACAGAGGCGTCTTTGAAAAAAGGCGTCTCCACATCCCACTTGCTTCTACGTCCCCACCTCTTTGGGCATGATGCACTTCACTGTGTACTGAGAAGCGCCAGCCATATTGCGCGTGGCGCCGCCAAGTCAATATTTACTGCCAAGTGTTGTAAAATCTACAGCAAACAGTTGCAGAGTCTCGTTCAACCCTAAGAATCACTATCCGAACATTATTTTACCAATTGTTTGCCTCTGTATCATTAAAATGCGTTTCTACAAGTTCTTAAATGAAAGAGGAGGAAAAGAAGGGGAATGGTAGACAGCTTAATTAGGAATCGGCAGACGATCTGCGAAGTCGGAGGCAAGGAATGAAAAAGTCACCATAGCCTTCACATAAATTTCCAATCTACCATCTGCCTTTGAATTCTCAGAGCCTTCATGCACCTTCTTTCAATCTGTCGCCTGCACACTGTAGCATCCGAAAGTCCAAAGAATCCCCCTGTCCTGCCTTCTCTCTAATGTTACCCCGGATCCGTGTTGTTCTTTACAAATGCAGAAAAATTCCTATTTATTTACAGTATTTTAAGCAATTAAACCGACTAAATCAGGAAAAAATTTGCTTAGCCATCAATAATCACGGAAAATTATGGAGAGGGGCTGAAAAAACAGAGAGTTTGGCTCTGCACCGTGTATCCTACTCTAGCTTCTTTCATGGATGAAGGCCTGACTCAAGGAGCTGGGTGGCTGCATCAGCGTATGCTTGGAGCATTGACGAATAAGAATATCGTACCTAAAAGGGGATGAAGCAGGAGGCTGCAGACGTAATGTGGACCACGACAGAACCACTGAATTTATTACCACTTCTGAAGAGAGGTGTACATGTCCAACTTGCTGTGAGGGACTTGCTCCTGATTCTTGCCAGTAGGAAAGAGAAAAGAAAGCAAAGTATGCCCTAAGGACTGTCTGCACTGTCACCCTTGCATGGGCTAAATCATGCAAAGGAACAAACACTCTATTCACCCACGATTGTATAGGGAGCTGCTGGTTTACAGCTTGCAATCAGGGTCGATTGTGTTGCTGTCCCTCCTCAACCTAGGTGCTAACACTCTCACGGGTCAAATGGTGCTCCCGTTCGCACTATTCTTGGTGCCATTACTTGGTTAAAACTGTCAACAACTCCTTAAAAGTGTAGGCACGGCAACATATGTGCTTTGGTCTTTTTTTTTGTCCACAGCATAGACAGTTGAAAACTATAGCTGTTGACACGATTAAACTAACTGTCTGACCCTGCCGAGTCGATCAACATGCCCTGAGTGGCTCCACCCAATTCCAGTGCAACAGGATGCCTTAAGATGCGGAGCGCAATATCAGTGGCGTAGGTATGCGTCCCGTTACTACAAACCTCCATGGCAAGTTCCTTTTGAAGGCTCCATACCTATGCCCTCAGATGCGCTGATCACAGAGCGTGGTGGCAAGGAAATGAAGCAAATGACAAGCAAGGCAGCGTTTGCACAGAAACGATTTTATCACCAGTTGTTAAGGCTGTTATAGTTCGCATGGACATTTCCATCACTTCCAAGGGATCACAGTTTTAAATAAAATTTTCTTATCCACTCCAATGCCGTCGAGAATTGTGGGAATTCGTGGTGCGATCCCCAACACTTGACGGCATGCCACAAAGGTGAAATCACTGTACTAACAAGGTATGGCCGCTATGAAAACAAAAATGCTTAAAGCGGACCGTGATATTTGTCTCATACTGACTAGTAACAGATCACCATCGTAAGGCGTTTTAACGGTGCGTTCCGATTTAATCCTTAATAAGTACCCACTTAAAATTTATTTCCCCAATCATAATTGCAATTTTTTACCTAAATACCCCTCCTAATAATTTACACCTAAAGGAAAAAAACAATATTTGGCTCAAAATTCTTGCAGTGCTAAGAATTCCGCATTGCTCATTCTGAACCTAATGGTCCATGCTAAGGAAATTAATGACAATGAGACATTGGAATATTATTCGTTAGGAGTCAGTACAATGGCGCTTTTATACTGATAGACTTATGTCACACACACGCCAGCATAGAGCTGTCACTTCTGCTCACGCCAGTGATCACCCACAGGTCTGTTTACACCGGAGTCTGTGTGTTGCGCCATTCCTTCGAGTATGTAGTCGTCAGCTACTGAGAAGAAGCTTGAAGTATTGGCAGGTGCTGATTGGATGACAGCATTTATGTAGGTAGTGCACGCCATGGATAGTTTTGTCGTGGTCGATTGCTGCAGATATAAAGGGCAGCAGATATCGTGGAGATCATTTCAATCAGACTAAAGTGTAACCGTTTGCGCATTTCACAAAAGAATGTCAAAGAGTCCAGCCATCGGCGTCGACCTAGGAACAACGTTGTCGTGCGCCGGTGTTATCCAGAACGGCAAAGTTGAAATCACAGCTAATGATCAGGACAACCGCACAAAGTTCAGTTGTGTTGCTTTTACTGATCAGGAATGTCTCATCGGTGAGGCCGCAAAGGATCAGGCAGTCTTGAACCCTACCAATACAGTGTTTAATATGAACCATCGGATTGGACGCTGTTTTGAGAATGAAGAAGTACAGAGAGACATAAAGCAATGGCCCTTCAAATTTATACATTCTGGAGAAATACCGAAGGTCGAGGTGCAGCATTGTGGCACGGCAAGGCAATTCATTGCCGAGCAGATCTCGTCCAAGGTGCTGTCGGGGATGAAGAGGACAGCAGAGGTCTACCTGGACGAGAAGGTGACAAATGCTGTCACCACAGTGTCGGCTTACTTTAATGTCAACCAGCGTCAGGCCACGATCGATGCTGGCAAACTAATGGGCTTAAAAGTGCTGCGCCTCATCAATGAGCTGACTGCAGCTGCCATTGCCTAAGGTATGGACATGAAGACCACTAAGCAGCGCAATGTGCTCATCGTTGATTGGGGCGGCGGCAGCTTCGACGTCTCCATCATGTCCACACAGAATGAAAAATTTGAGGTGAAGGCGGTTGGTGGTAACACACACCTGGGTGGCGAAGGCATTACTTTTCGACCAGAGGGACCATAAAGGAAAAGACTTGACGATCAATAGAAAAGCCATCAGTCGATTGAGAAAGAAGTGCGAGGAGGCAAAGAGAATATTGAGCTCGTCTAGGAATACGAACATTAAAGTATTCCCCTTGTTTGAATGCATTGATTTTAATGCGAGCCTCATACGAGCTAGATTTGGGCAATTGTGCTAGGATCTCATGGGATTGACGATAAATGCAGTAAAGACAGCGATTAGCGATACGAAGATGGAGAAGGCTGACATCAGTAAAACTGTGCTGGTGGGAGGGTCAACGCGTATTCCAGAGGTGGAGAAGTTGCTGCAGGATATCTTTGATGGCAAAGAGGTGAGGCGATCCATCAATGCAGACAAGGCAGTGGTCTACGGTGCCGCTATTTTGGCTGCAAATCTGACCGGTGGTGTATCAACAATGACAAATGATTTGGTTTTGCTGGAAGTGGCGCCACTCCCTTCGCGTATTGACAAGTATGGCGACATTGTGGCGACGGTGATAAAGCGTAACACGCCAATCCCAACTAAGGCGACGAAATCATTCACCAACTTTAGCGATAATGTAATCGGAATGCTGGAACGCGTGGCAACCACTTGTTGGGTGAGTTTTGGTTGACTGGTCTCTCACCGACACCGGGTGGAGAAAGTGTAATAGACATGACCTTTGAGATTGGCGAAAACGGCATCCGTCATGTGTCGGCAGTCCAAAGGTCGACAGGAAAGCAGAACATGATCACCAACCGCAGTGGCCATCTGTCTGAGAAAGAGATAGGGCAGATGCTGAAGGATATGGTGACAAACAAGCAGGAGGATGAGAAGGAGAGAATTAGAATGGAAGGGAAGAGTGAGTTAGTGGGCTACGTCTACGACACAATAAGGAAATTAGAGAAAGAGGACGTGAAGCAGGAGACATTGGAGGCGAACCACAAAGCAGTATTAGCGCGGTGTGAAGAGACGATCAGGTGGACGGACACCAATAGAGAGGTCACAAAGGGGGACTACGAAGGAATGCGCAAACAGCTTGTGTGTACAGCCTTTTGATGAAATCGTAAAAGCGAAATTCGTGAACAATGAGGTAAGAAACTTAAACTGAGGCAAATAAATACGGAGACTCAAGCGTCATCCACTTATTGTGTCTTCTTTTGACTACCATCCATGTAATTCGTGTGCGTTTTAAATGTGCATTTAAAACGTGCTTAGTTCAACTTACCCTGTACATTTCTCTTGTATCCTTCTGTTGCTCTCACGTGTACGTTGCAGAATCTGCATTATCTTTGGTCCACCTCTTTCTCTTTGTTAGATTTACTGGCAAAGAAGGGAATATGAATATGACAGACGTTTGGGGAGACGTAAGGATTATTGGAGTCGCACGATGTCTGCATGTGGAGATGACTGAATGAAGGAGAGCATATATATTCCAAGGAAATGAGGCACTTGCCAATTAACTAAGGGATTTTTAAGTGAATGCCGCAAACAATTCTTAACCCCTGAATTCAAAAGACTTTATTTAACATGGTTAAGCTGAGATGAGATGTTGAAGACTTGCCCCTGTAGCCTGTCGCAAAAGGTACGGTTGCAGTCTGTGGAATTAAAAATGCGAGTTCCAGTTCAATTTTTTGCTACCACTCATCAAAACATGCGATTCGGAAGAGTGGTCCTACTGCAATCCCTTCAGTAGATGGTTAGAATCCTGTGCCAATGACTTAAGTTGGTGACAAAATCGTCGACTAGTGCTCGCCAATGCAAAGTAGACGTACCTAAAGAAAGAGCGAACTGTTTCTTTTAGCCGATGTTTATTTGTAATGGATAGGTACGTCGTACGAAGTAGTAATAAAAAGGTGTTGAGTCCCCATGTAAGCCGTCCAAGAATTCCTTAAGGTCTTATCATCTTTGTTAAGGATTAATCCCGGAAGTCACCTAGAATCATGGGCACAAGTAGGATGCTCCGCCACGACGCGAGCATATTGAAAAGGCGTCATTTTAACGAAGAATTCCTGGCTAGCGTTGTTCGCATAAATATGCAGCAGTAGAGATTAGAGCTCTTACTTTGCGAGAGAAAACCAAAGGGAAGAAAAATGCAAAGTCGCATAGAATTGCAGGCCGTAGATCCAATAAGGATGCAGCAAGGTGATGGAGGAGGCAGGAAGCATTTGTGGAATCACACCTCCACAGAAATGGGTAGAAATTTGAATGTCACCCTCAACAATGCTTAACAAGTAAAAAATGAAACGCTTTTGGAACGATTAGCAGGAGCAAGGTTTCACACGTCTAGACGTTTTGGACTGCCACTGCTTAAGCTAGATGTAGGTCACAGCGCGGAGCATTTTCGGTGCTTTAGGAATGCGAAATGACCTGTGATGGTGTGCAAGCAGTGAGCGGAGGCAAACAGGATGCAAAGAAGCAGCTGCAACAGCAACGGAAATGAGTAGGACAATAGGAAGTGGACAGGACGTTCCCAACTCACACAGGCAGAGCATTATCATTTAAGAGTTAGTACAATGACCATCCTCCAGCGCTTTGTTTGTGCCTCCACACATCTATTTGGAGCTGTAACCTCTGCTCACGCCATTCATCACCTACAAGCTTGTTCATACCAGAGTCAGCATACTGCTTCATTCCCTCGATTGTATGGTCACCAACGAATGAGAAGAAGCGTGAGGCTGTGACAAATTGTGATTGGATGAAAGGCTTCCAATCAGCACGCCTCGTGGCGAAGTAGGCGTAGACGCCAAAGAAACTGTGATTTGAAGGCTTGTGGTAATGCAGGCATTCTCACATCACAATTATCACACATTGTCTCTAATAGTGCTTCCATTACACCTAAATACGTGTGAGCGGATCACATGAAATATTCCTTGTAAAATGCAGATAAGCATGCGATGCATCAACCCATTTGTGCTTTTGCCAACTATCCTACCAGTAGCACTATTCCTCCTGTTCAAATGGGGAAAAGCTGGCTGATCTAGTGATAGCAAAAAGGGTAAGGGCTAATGTATCCTATCTTTAGCAACACCGATCGCCTAGGACTACATGCCTCATGTTTGCAGCTGGCATTCGACTGTTGGCGTCAGCGAGCGAAAGTGTCTCTCTGCATTTGAGACGACTGTCAGCCAATGCGGTCCCTGAACTGCTTATAGCGAGTTCATTATTTCATTCCTTACCTTCCCATCCATAACGCCATGCATTTATTTCCAAACCCATGGCTGTATTTATCTTAACGCTGGTGTCCTTTATTGCATTTTATGTTCATGCATTCCTGCATGCTTGTTTGCTCCCAACTTTGTCACACAACCTCAACTCTTCTTGCTTTGAGGATCTAGTCATTTACTCTCTTATCCATTCTCAACATTATTCGGTCATTACAAGGCTTATCTGCCTATTCTCCCTTTTTGATTGGCTTTGATTTGTATTGATTACTAAATTTTAAAGCCATCTTGAAGTCACTTACTACTCAGTGGGTCCAGAATAGATGCGGACATTCGTCGGACCCCTTAGTTTAAATATGCCTTTCCATTAAATGCAATTTCAAAGTGATAGAACAACAACTCCTTTTCTAAATTGGTGAACCCGTTAATTACTTTGCTAACCATCTATCGCCTCCTTGAGCCTTGAGAATGATGGAATAAGCCCTCACTACGATGACCTGTGAGGAATGATGCTTCACTACCACCGTAATTATGAAGAAATTTGTCGTACCTCTTCGGATTGAGAATCCAAAGTTTGGCATGATTGTGACACCTTGCTACAATGATTTGAATGTAGCAGCAGTCAATAGCTTGGATTATGCCTTGCATTGACAGTAGATCAGATCAGTCCTTTTTGCATCCCTTTTAGCACTGCAGTTGCCTGCGGTTTGTCAGTGGGAACACACGTCTCATTAAGAATGCAAGAGAGCCAATGATGCACACGAATCGTCTGGTCACCGACCGAACGTGTAGATCGTAATGGTTGCAATGTGTCTCGAGATTGAGGGAGTAGAGCAAGGAGATCTACGAATGACAGACGTAAGGCTTGCTCACATCAGTTTGATCAAGGTTTCCTTTTTTTTAGGGATTCATTAAAATTTGGTTCAAGTTTGCTTTTATGTGCCCATCGAAACATGTCTCACCTGTCAACGTTGGTCACTACCGAATTTATGGCCGTTCAGCTGCTTCGGTACCGAAGGCAATGATGAACGGCTGCCCCTGAATGTTAAATCGAAAGTGTGGTCCTTCGAGGTCCTTCCATTTAAGGTTCTAACCCTCGGAGTCACGTCGTACAAGGATTGGTCAATCTACTAAATCTTGAGGTGTTGGGCAGCCTGACCTTTCGATAGTGTTTCCGTCGCTGCATTACACAGTGAACCGCATGGTATTGCTCTTGAAATTTTTTTTGTGAAACATTATAAATTTGGCAATTTTTATGTTAATTCGCTTTACATGTGTATGTATTTTATAGACGAGCCAAGACCGATGCCTCAGGCGAACCTCAGCGCATAAGTGGCACATGGTTCCAGATCCTCCATCTAGGCCAGCCTCGATGTGGCGATGAGGAGGCGTTAGCGAAATAGTGTACTGCTGAAAGTGCGGTAGGGAAAAGAAAGTTGCCTGATAAGGCAAAGGTGTTGAGTGGAACTTTCCTATACTCTCTGCGATGCCTTCTGTAGGTGGTCGGGCTGGAGAGAAGACGACTGCAATCTACATTATAGCTATCACCCCCATCTACCTCAAACAATACCTGCTTAGTAGTCCAAGCCTTATGGATTCGATCATTAGCATTTGAAACCATCGACTAATTCTATTTAGCTTGTGTTTGGGTGGTCGAGCACTCACTGTTCGCCTAACCAGATACCCATACCACTACGCAGAGGAGTAGGCAAAAGAGATCTCAGTGAGTCCCTAAGTGGTTGACAGCTGATCAGTGAAGAAAGTTCAATTTTAAGCTACAGAAGCTGAGAGGTTTCGTCGTCTTTAGACGCTTTGTAGTCACCCAAGCATTGCCGAATCATTTGGTTGTTTGTGTTTTTTTCGCGGTGGGGCGGATCCATATTTGCAAACGCATTAGCCTCCCACCATTGAAAACATTTATAAATGAGAAAGCAATGGCTTTTACTTCTTGAAATTAGCGGCTGTTATTGTTCTCTCGTAATAAACTAGTTTTCTTATAATTTGGTAGTTACTTTTGCTTAAGATGGGCAGTTACGACTTTGCGTTACATATGTGTGCATGGGTAATTTGTCGGGCAAGAAGGATCGGTCGTGCTGTCTCGTGCATCCGATGCATTCATTGAGATCAAAATGATAGAATAAAACGTGATTGGTTTGTTTAATTGACGACATTCACCAGAACTCAGCCTGCGTTTTAGCGGTCGTGGAATAGTCGCTGTGAGGCACCAATTTGTATTCGTATTTCTGTCAGTTATTTTGTTAAACTTCTTTGTTCAATGAAAACTTTTATGTGATTGTTGCCTTGGCTTGGCTTTTTTGTATTTTAAAATGGAGTCGGCAATCCGTCCATGTCAGAGCGGGATGGGATCGCTGTGAGGCTTATTGAATGCACTAGTTGATGCACACTCTCGATCTAGTCGGTTTTTATGCCAAAAAATTGTGGGTTGCCCCAGTGAAAATTGCCGTTGGCTCCTAAGCCATTTTGTGGCAAGCCAATTTTTCTATTGGCCTGTTGCCAGACCTCCACATTTATGAACGCAGTTTGTGACAGAACGCAAGACGCATTTGAGTTTCCAATTATCAGTGTAGTTTTAAGGTACAAGTGTGTGTCCTCACTGCATCTCAATCCGCGGGGTTTACGACAGTTTCAAATGAATTCGTCGAATTTCGTGCAGTCCACTCGCTTCCAACCGTGAGAAAATTCTTGGCTTTAACACAAGCTTTGGGTTTATTTTAGGAATCGAGTTATTATTTATAAAAAAACCTAGGGCACGGATTGAGTGCTCACTATTTCTTCAGCCTCGGGTAAAGGCAGAGACTAAGCGGCTCCCAAATACGATTGAATTAACTCATCCGAAATACGCCAATCAGCATTATCTACGGAACAATTGAAGGGGTTGCAAGCCCGAGAGTTATACAAGGCATATGCATTTGCACGTTTTCTATATTTTTCTACAAGTGTTTTAGAGTATTCAAGTGGCATTTTTACTAAGCAATTCGGGAGTAAAATAGTGCTGTGCTACCAAAATTGCCCCTAATGAGATAATAAATAGCGCAATGAACTTCGCAAAAAATAATAAATAATCATGTCGGACTAATTCCTAACTTTAAAGCGAATTCCAGCCAACCAGCATTTTGTGATAGTTTAAACTCAAAAGTCATATTGCTTACCTTCTCTACTTATGGGAATACTTTGTTTTGTCGCTTGCAGCGCCTACCATTTTAGATGGTCTAACAACTTGGAGATTTTGCGAAGGGAGTAGTCCCTGCTTCACCCCTTCCCCTCGTACGCACGTACACGCGCATTGCAAAACGACCAGCCGTGGGACCCGCTCCACTCCTACACCCACCCCACGCTGCCCCCCTCTATCTTGGTATTCATTAATGGGCCAATCCTCGAGGTAATGCAATACGAGGCCGACCCGTGGACGGGGTTGAGCAAGCTCACAGCACCCGTCCCAGTTGGAAAAATACAGGTAATTTCATTGGTCCCAAATTAGGGACCGTTGCAGAAATTACACTGCAAAGAACAGATACTACACATGATCTTAGCTCAGAGAGCCGAGAAGCGATGCCCTACCTCGCCCACCCAAACCACCGCCTCGTGTAGCTTTCACTTGCTCCCTGACCGCTACACCATCACTCTCAACAGCCTCTAATTTAACCCATCTTCTGCACATCTTCCCTGCGTTTCGTCTGATTCTCCACGCTCATCACTACCCGTTTTTTTCTTTTCCTTCTTTTTGTCTCATTCATCCTCAGCTGAATTACTCATCCTTAATCACACACATCTATGCACACGCTACTTACTTTCTGTTTCAGTAGGCTGTCATTAAGCCATCCCACCTCTCTGGCTGACCTCTCAAGTGCAGCCGTCTCGCTACACTTATACTTGCAATTAGCTGCGCGTCCTGCGTCTCTGCACTCTGATGTTGCGGTGCTGTCCTATCCTGTGCTGCAGTCTCCACTGCACCATCGTCAAACAATCAAATACGCACATTGACGCTGTCGTTTACTTCCATGCGACCGTGTGCCCACGAGGGCATGCACATTTCAATCACCTATCTTTAACTGACTCTGGTCACCGCTTGGCCATCGCTGCACTCCTTTGTACCTACGGTTACGCATCCGTGATTCTCCATGCACAAGCAATTTCCTATGCTATTCACCCAGAATACTTTTTTTCTTGTCGCCAATTCATTATAATTAGTTGATTTTATGACAATTCACTCGCCATATTAGGCAACTCTGTTCCTTCACCGTTCTCGCAGTCTTCTTTTTTTATCGATCATCTATTTAATCTTCGTACTATAAACAGTTTTATATTAGGCATGGCAACTTGTGGGATTACACGCCTTTATGACTCGTCATTTTTGAGGTGACACTAGCTCTTCCCTATGATAGCATATTATCAATGAACTTTTGCGCCTTCCAAACCTCAAAGTCAATTCATTTTGCGCATTAGCTGCTGTCACTTCGTCTTCGGATTTCGACCACAAACGATCCGGTGAGCGGCAAAGTGACAAATGCTGCGATCAAAATTTGCAGCACGTTAAATGTCTCAGGCGCCTTTGATGCAAATATCGACGTTCAGACTGCCATTAGTGGTTCAGCAGAAACTATTACTCCAAACCTCAGATATTTGCATTAGCTTTTGTAAAAGACACAACCGCTAACTCAGCCAATATCATCTTCAAAATGCACCCGTGTATCGAGTAAGCCGTTTGACATGGATAAAAAAGCAGAAATGCGAATTTTGAGCATAAAGTTGGACGCCGGAGTAAGTGAGATTGGAAAAATTTCTACACCAAGTAATTTAAGGCTCTTCTTGAAGAAGGTGCTTAGCCAACTCTTTGAGCATTAGCTACTCGGTCAATATGACTTGGTATCTAAACCTGAATTTTACGTCAAAATTTCATTTCAAAATGGATTTTAAAGCAGTAATAGCATCTACATACAATTATGGCATAAAGAATGGAAGAGCCGAACTATAAGTTATTAATGAAAAATTTGAAGCCCTGCACTTGGTACAGCATCATCGAGCGACTCAAAGACAGAAAAGTTTTAAATTGTGCAGCTAAAAATAGGCCTATGACGAAAATAAGTGATCTATCAAAGTCTGTTAACAAATCAAGTGTTAAAAAGCAGAACTGCACAGTCGGCATTTTGAATCACATTACAAGGCAGGAGAAAAAAATGCGGAAATCTATGGTTTGGGTAAAAGGACTTGAGGTACAAAGGAGTGCAGCGATGGCCAAGCGGTGACGAGAGCTAGTTAAAGATAGGTGATTGAAATGCGCATGCCCTCGTGGGCACACGGCCGCATGGAAGTAAACGACAGCGTCAATGTGAGTATTTGATTGTTTGACGATGGTGCAGTGGAGACTGCAGCACAGAATAGGACAGCACCGCAACATCAGAGTGCAGAGACGCAGGACGCGCAGCTAATTGCAAGTATAAGTGTAGCGAGACGGCTGCACTTGAGAGGTCAGCCAGAGAGGTGGGATGGCTTAATGACAGCCTACTGAAACAGAAAGTAAGTAGCGTGTGCATAGATGTGTGTGATTAAGGATGAGTAATTCAGCTGAGGATGAATGAGACAAAAAGAAGGAAAAAAAAAAAACGGGTAGTGATGAGCGTGGAGAATCAGACGAAACGCAGGGAAGATTTGCAAAAGATGGGTTAAATTAGAGGCTGTTGAGAGTGATGGTGTAGCGGTCAGGGAGCAAGTGAAAGCTATCCGAGGCGGTGGTTTGGGTGGGCGAGGTAGGGCATCGCTTCTCGGCTCTCTGAGCTAAGATCATGTGTAGTATCTGTTCTTTGCAGTGTAATTTCTGCAACGGTCCCTAATTTGGGACCAATGAAATTACCTGTATTTTTCCAACTGGGACGGGTGCTGTGAGCTTGCTCAACCCCGTCCACGGGTCGGCCTCGTATTGCATTACCTCGAGGATTGGCCCATTAATGAATACCAAGATAGAGGGGGAAGCGTGGGGTGGGTGTAGATGTGGAGCGGGTCCCGCGGCTGGTCGTTTTGCAATGCGCGTGTACGTGCGTACGAGGGGAAGGGGTGAAGCAGGGACTACTCCCTTCGCGAAGCACTTTGCGTCGCATCACAACACCGCCTTTCTTGCAGCTCAAAACAGCACCGCTCCTCAGCAAACAGAAGAGCATTGTGCACGAAACCGCATCTATCCACTCGCTCAATCCCGCGGCATACTGGATGTCCGCCGTGTAGATTGCGAAGTCTGCTCATCAGTGCGGCGTGTTAAGAGGCTGGATCGGGGGGCAGTCTCGAGGTTAATTGCTCATTTTCAAATTGTTATTTTCATCAATATTATCCTCATTTACTAGCGATTCACTTAGGCACTGCAATAAGGTTACTGGTTTCAATGCGCCTCTGGAGTGAGGGGCAGTGGAGTGGTTTGCGCCTTGTACTGGACAACAACCCCTTCACTCCCTCTACTCAGTTACTTTCACCAGGAGGAAGGGGAGTTGGTGACTGTAGAAGAGGAGGCGTCGTTGGAAGCCTGTGCGAGGAGTCGAAGCTCAGCCAGTACAATTTATTAAATGCGCAAATGTGGCCATGGACGTGACACTCATGCTGATTTCCTACGTAACGCCTAAGCTGGTCTAAATTGTGCAGCAGGCAACTTTTTCAAGCAGTTAGGATACGCGGCCTCAGTTGTCCCAATGGACAACTCTAATGTCCTTTGCTCACAGCTAATTCGCATCACCCAAATCTCACTAGACTCCTTGTCTTCCCAGAACTCAAAGACACGCACTGCGATTCGTGCATCAATTAAGATTTTATCGGCTCGCGGATCGTTAAGTGAGCGCGCATTTCGATGCCATCATGTAGTACTTTGTTTGTTAGAACTGCCGGTTTCTGTCAAGGTCACAGAGGTGGCCGTACTGCCCTAGCTGCGTGAGCTGGCCTCCGGGTCAGCCGGTGAATATATATATATTCTACCCTTCCACTTTGCCTTCTTTTGCCTTAAGGGAGCCTCGGGACGCTACAATCAATGTATCAGAGCTTGTAGTGCTTTCAGAAGAAGATGCAAGTAAGCTTTTGGTACCGCGCACAAGCACTTGGGACTATCCTACATGAGCCAGAGGATGAATCACGACAAGCGACTTCGAATCGATGTCCACCGAGATGGGGAATTGATACACGAATTCAGGTCAATTTACTCACCACAGCTGTACTGCAAGGTTCATCGCCTTTATGACTAAGAGTTGGTCAGAGGGTAGCTTCTCAATTCTCATATTTATTGTATGATGTTTAAGCGTGATTCCTCCTAAAATGCATACTCTAAAGGTTGCGCAGTATTTGATTCCTTATTTAATTGTCCGCAAATATTTTATAGATGTATGCAAATCTTTTTATAAATCCTCTTTTAACAATGAACTGTTTGCTGTTTTTAAATATAATTGCATTGGCCTTTTTGGCTTAGACTTTTTTGTGCATTTGCGTAGGTTTAGGTTTATTTCGGCAGTTTCAAGGTCATTGACCGTATTTAGTATATTGTCTGTCGGTATGGTGGGTGAGTTGCGTGTTTTAGTTGCGACGCTACTTTAGCAAATTAGGATCTGTTGGTCTCAAATTGAAAAGAACTGCTGAATTTTAGTCCTCAATTGGTGTCAAAGATGATCCGGATCTTAAGGATGACAACAACGTACCTGTCTGTGGTGGTGCGTCTAATAAGCTCCGAGGGATAACAGAAAAATTGTCAAATTCGAGGTTTGACCTTTCTACTGGTCTCCAATTTGTGGTAATACGAATAGATTTCTGCCCAGGAAATGGCATGATTAATGTTGTGTTCTGAAGAATCCGTTGTTAATCCTTCTCCCGAAGTCTTCACAAATGCAATGTGGCAGCCACATTATCCAAATTGATGTAATAACCATATTAGTTGAATCGGTCGTGCTCATTGGACGCGGATTCGGTTGAGGTGCCCTTTGAAAGGGTACTTGAGTACTTTTCCTCCATTTATGAGCAGAATATCGTCGCCTTCAGCTTCAGCAGGCGCGATCTGAATAAGCCCAAGCCAAGGTCGTGCACATTCTGCTACGAACGAGACTTCAACGTGCATTTTACGCGATCGTCACACTAAGTGTCTATCCGTCGGCTTGATCGATACTGCTTCTCGAATACTCAGCCCGTTCCTGCTGATACGAGGATGTTTTTTGGATGGAATATTTGTTGGCGCAGGTGATGGATGGATGCAAACATTGAATTCTGCTGCGAGAAATAGATATGACTGAACAAATGAAGCGGCATACCAGTAATATTTCCTCAGGGTGCAAAGGACAGGTGTTTCGTTAAGGCTGTACCACCGCTGAAAGTCGTTTTGGCAATCAGCGTTCGCTGATGGATTTTTCGCCGAAGCTGTTGGAAGTCTGCAAAGTAGGGTGCAAGCGGTGCCGTGCCGTGACGCCCGTGTTGTGATGTGAAGATTGTGGGTAGATGGAGGAAGGAACTTGCCAATTCATAGGTGCGTATAGATGCGCATTTTTATACACATCTGAAAAGTCCCACTTGTAAATACCATTTGCTTGCTGTCTATCTACTTTGATGAGGTGTAACGCCTGACTGCGAAGCGTGGTCTTTTGCATTAAGCCGCAGTCACTGTCTGTTGAATGAAGATCCAACGCTGACTTAGGACTACCTGTGCCTCATCTTACTATTTTATCTTCCGCATGATTCACTTGTTTGCTGCCATCAATTGTTTAGGTGCATTCACCCAGCACTGGTATACATGAAATATTGACAGTTCTGACTTGCGCATTTTGTTTTGTTTTTTTTCCGGTTAGATGGGTGGGTAGTGTACGTTTGTCGATCACTTGTATTGTCATGGAGGCCTAAATGGGGCAGGTCGTGTTTAGCGGGATTCAATGAATGTGCATGTTTTTTTGAGAATTTTGAGTGAGAGAAGTTGTTTATGGTCATTATGAAGTGTGTTAAATTTGTTGTTACTGGATTGAGCGTGCTGGATGTTGCTAGGTAAGAGAGATTGATTTGCGTCATGCTACGTGTGAGCTTCTGCAACGGACTGCAGGCATTGCTTTTGAATAAGTGCAATTCCATCCATGTTCGGACGGTGGCATTTATGCTGGGTACTCTTGCATTAAGTGAGTATATTATGCTTAAACTTCTGGTGGTTGGAAAGCTTGCTGCTTCTTTACTTCCAATTGTTATGCGGATTTGATGGGACTACCCCGTAGGTTTGTGCGCATTTTAGGTGCACTCAGATTTTCCTGATTATTAGGCAATTTCGTTGTTCCCTTCTGTCGATGTTAGTTTATTTTAAATGGGAGAAAAGACAGGGCAGAGGACGCGACATTGAGCGAATTCGACTGTTTATTGTTCCCTGCCCAAGCCACAAAACTATGCACATTTATCATTATCAGAAGAAGCATCCGGGGACGTCTGCCTCCGAATTGTTGACGAACAAAGTGTTTATGAGAAACGTAATGTCACGATGATGACTTTGAAGACGACTCACTAATTGTCTTGGCTTGTTCACTTCCCCTGTAGCAATGCAGTAGTCCCGACGTAGTCCTTTCCCTCACTCTTCCCCCTTAGGCGTGTTGTAATTAGCATTGGCTTTAGCTGCTTTGCTTTTGGGCCAATAGTTGGCTGACAGGTAGTGGAGACAGGCAAAAGTGTAAGTTAGCCGCATAAATATTCTTGACGGCTAGTGGTCAGTAGACGTCCCTCAAGACAGGCAGATGTGCACTGGCAAGTGTTAAGTTTCATCTGATTCTTTATTTACGTTCTTTAACTTACCTGTTGATTTGGTCATTTGGGTGGTAAGGTTTTTGTTGGATGGACAGGCGAAGGTGAGGCAATACGTATGTTTCACTGTCTATGGATCTATTCCCCTACTTATCTCCATTTGTTTTACTGTAGCGATATGATAGTGGCGTTGGGGCGTTTGTACGGTCCTGCTTGATGTGGGCGAGCTTGTTGAAATCGCTCCATCTTAGTCAAAACACCTGACTGTCGGAGATGCTAACACTAACACCTCTCCGACGCCCTCGTGATGAGTGGTTTTGGAGAGCATTGCTTAGGTTGGAATTTGCTCCTAACTGGAAGAAATGGAATGCTTTACAATGTTCAGTTGCCTTATGTACAATACATGTTCTGCTGTTTTTGGAGCACGCGCACACGCACGTTTGGTCTATTGAAGCACCATCTATTGTCTTTGACTGCTGCCATGCGCGTGTCTAATGCAGCGGAGCTGTGGGTGCATTAGGTATCGGGAGGGTGGAAGGGGATACCGCCGTCACAGGCATGTCCACGGTTTAGTGCGTACGTTCCCTTAATCGTATGCTCTATCAATTAACTATGTTGGGCGTTATTAAAATCCTTCGATTGCCCATATGCACCCCTGTTCTTTGTTTATTAAATTGGCCGGTCATCTAGTGGAGGTTTGGAGGCAGAGTTTGGATGAGGAGGTAAAGCCAGTATGGGCTGTCTAATGACCTGGCTGTCACTTCGTATATCTCAATCTCTCTGTCTGCCAAAATATCAATGCACTCAACTGTCTATTGTTTCATCCATCGATCCATTTCTCTGCCCATTTTTTATTTGCGGAATGTGTAGTGGCCAATTGCGACAGCATATGATAGATATGTAAGGCTGGTCGAGATGAACTTGTTTACGTCGCTTACAGAAGGCAATTAAATGGTGAAAAATGCCTCACTTTGAATGGCAGAGACGCTGGAGGTAGGCACCTTAGTCACCTGGTTATGAAGCTAAGTGGGAGGTGGAAACATCAATTCGATGTTGATAGATCACTCAATTTGCTAGTCTTTGCACAGACTAAAGTTAAGAGAGGGAGGCAGGCGTCAGTTAAGGTGCCTCAAAGAATGCAAGTTTTGCTGAAGATGATGTGTAGCAATGTTGGAAGTCTAGCTGGATCACATTAGGCGTTATGTCAGTGTTGAACTGTGTCGGCGTTCTTTCTTGTGCTCCCGAAGCCGTTTTCCTACGAAGTGCAGGTATTAACAATCCTTTAAACTAAGCATAGCGTCTGTAACACAAGATTTGGGTGTCAAGTAGGGGATCGCGCAAAACAGTGTTGGCTGTTTGGTTGTTCAAAACCACCAGACGCATAAAAATGGCCGCGTGACTCATCATTATGGCCTTATCCATCAATTTGGTCTCAGCCATGGGGACACGGGACCCATAATGGGGACAAGCACTGTCAATCGACATTTGTCTCAAGAGTTGCGTCGTCATTCATCAGGGGATCTACAACTCAGTCAATACCTACTTACAGGGCTGCCGGACTCAACCAGGGATGATTAAATCGAAATTTGTTAATCACAAGAGCCACGAGACACGTTATCGGGTGCTTGACCGCGTGGCGTTTTTACGACTGGCCTCTGCGTTATTGCTTCTTCCCACTCTGCCATCGGTTCGATTTTTAATGGAACGCATAAGATGACTTCTTCATTTTAGTGTGGTGGGCTCACTTGCCATTGCTAGAATGGTTAACGAATCCATTGTGCTGTTCTCTTCACTTTCATGCGTTTTTTATTTGTCCATGCTTAGACATTTGCAATATTTCGATTGGGTGATACTTTAGTTTAAAAGCACCTTCGGGGAAGGTGATTGATAATCAGAAATCATCCATTCCCCTTTTTTCATGACCAATGCTAATTTTTAACTTCCAATGAAGGAGCGAGAGAGCTCTTGCTAATCGGTCCTCGCGTATGGCATCAGATTTACTGATTTCATCCATTTCTGTGATTTCCTCTTAAAAGCCAGCATTTTTGAAGGACGTTTAAATGCGGCTGCTTGGCGGGGTAGGGTCTCTTGTCTCTTGTCAGCTTGCGAAGTGTAAACATCATCCCATTAAGAGGCTCTTGGTAGAGCGTTGGAGTTTCCGCTTTTCGGACTCAACTATAACGTGCAAAGTCAAGTAGGTTGGCTATTTCCTCAAAAGGTGGGTTTTGCAGCGATTCTGCTAAGCCGCCTCTTTGCACTGTTTCATTTGGTTCTTGGGGCTCTTCTTCGCTCAGTTGAAATTCTGTCTTTCTGATAATATGCAAAGAAGAGGCAGACATTTCGTTTCGGTTATTTGGTTTATCAGGGAATTTTGGCTCAAGCTTTTTATCTTTTTAGCACCTAAAATTTAACAATTTTTATCGATCTAGCTTCAAGTTTTTTTTGTAACATCTTTTCTATTGTTTCACGCGTGTTATTGTCCACAACCTATGCACCGTCGCACAGTCGTTAGAGTTCGCCTTCATATAGAGCAGCAAAATGGGTGGTTGTGGTCTACATTTCATTAGTGCAAATAGTCTGGTGATGTTTGAGCTCGATTGGGATCTAGCTGACGACGACCAGACCGAAATGAGTGTACGGAAGGGACAGTTCCACACCTGTTGCATCAAATCGGTTCTATAAATGCCACGGATGTGATGTCCTTTTAATTGAGCACAATAGAGAAGAGGATGCTGTAATAGCAGGCGCATTCAAAGACATTGAGCAGTTGTGCGGTGCAGTTAATGGGGAGGGTAGAGGGTCGTTTTGGTCTAGTTGAGCTGAATGAGCTCTTTGCGTGTTACCCAGGGACTGCTCCTGACATGCATGACAGATTGATCATAAAAGTGGTTTCTCTTTCCTTCACTGCAATCCAAATGGAGGAAGAATTTTGAGCTTAATTTGCCGTAAGCATTAGTATTAGTACGAATGCATTCGTCCCCTGCACAATTTTACGGCAGGTTCAATTGTCTGCAGTGTATGAATCTAGTGCAGACGCGAGGTTCGTCACTTGAAGCGTCTTATAGCCGTAGTTTGTCCCTGTGGATCCTGGAGACCATGCGCTGAAGGAGGGAGGAGACATTGAAAAGATCAATAATGTCTTCCGGCATCGCCCGAATGGGAAGCAACCCGAGACTCTCTAAATCTCCAATTCTCACCAATTCTGATGTCTGCACCTCTCTCCAGGCCTGGATGATGTCCAATGCTGTATGCTTCTTTAGTGTTTCCATTATTGGAAAATCAAAGTTGCTACACACGGGGGCTTCCTTCTGTTTTCCCCACCACTTCCACATGCCAGCATCCTGATTTCAAGTTATGGATGCACAGTTGCTTAAATCCGTGTAATGCACCTAACGATTTGTTTATGCTGAGTAACAGGAATGCGTCTGTCTTCGATATGACTTTCAGATGCTCATAGTCCTTGTACAAACGCGTGGCCTTTATAATTGTGCAGCATTATTTTGAGTGATCTCTTTCATTAGACTGTTTACTTCTAGCAAGTGCGTGGTATAAGTCTAAGTGGCTAGCAGATGGGTCTGGCTTCACCGGCATCCATCTTATGCTTCACAAAACCTGCTCGGCCTATTTGAGCGCTTTGCAACTGGCACGTTTTTTGCTCTTGTTGTCGATACTATGAACCAACTGTGTGTAATCTCACTTAAGCTGTTCATGGGTACGACTGCGTCCTCTTGGAGGACACTGCAAGTGTTATCTGCGCTTCTAGCGGTAGCGAAACAGCTGGATTGTCTTTAGTGCCACGACTGATAATATATTCCCAAGTTTTGAATCTGCGGAGCTTTGCAGCCGAATGTCCATCGAATGAACAAGGCGGCAATCCAGAAAACCTCTTGTAAAACTGGGTACGTGGTGCACTTGGACGACGACAAGCATAGGGATGACAGGATATCAAACGGACTCAGTAGACTTCCAAAGGATTTGAAGTTGGATGCTTATAATCACTAAATTAGCCTTAAGCATTTCTGACTCAGTCTGAACTTAAACCGGGAATTTCTGCAACTTTAATCGATGTAAAGGTTTATGCAGCCCTCCTGGATAGACAGACCGTTGGCTGTCTGAAACAAAACGCGGGTACCCTGTGCGTGAACAATGCGTTGTCATGTCATGAATGGACGTGTTTTTACGTGTTCTATGTTTACACTATGCGCGCGCACACAGACGGGGGTCGTGGGACGATGCTGGTTGGGTAAGCACTAATGGCGGTTCGGTGGCAAGGCATGGTGACCGAGTGTGGGGTGCAGGATGCAGACACAAGGGGAGGAAAAAGGGGGAGACGGAGGTGCGGTACTACCGTAAGCGCAGTCACCTACTCACCAGCTGCAGATGATAAACACATCAATCGAAACGGGTTTAAACATGCCTACTTATGAGAACAGTGAATGGTCTGAGTCGCATTGTCGCCCCACCCGATTCACGAGCCCACATTCGCATAGGTAGAGTGTGACGGCTTGAGTGACCTCGACGTGTTGTTCAGTAAAGCCGCTGTCATTAGACTAATAATTACCCCAGACCCTCAACTAGCGCTGTACTGACAAGACCGCAGGATTATTAGACATGCTTTAAGGGTTAAATAGATTTTAATCAAATAAGTGCGCACAAGTTAATCTTAGGGATTGCAACCAAGTAAATGTGACACTGCTACATTGGAATTTACAGCCTGCATGTAAGTTCATCAAATTGCACATTTACTCAGATTTTGACGACGTCCGTAGGCACATTTTCAAGTTAAAAATTATGCCATGATGGTGCAGCCACAATGACGCCTCATTTTTACTTAACAGTCACAAATGGCATGAATAAACTTCTGGAAGGAACGACGCATCCACACTTTAGAGACCAACTTAAGTCTAAGGCAATGGTGCGGACGAAATGCCACAGGTTTGCAAGCAGATTGAAGCAGCGCATAAAGCCTCATGCATTGATGATGCAGTTGATTAATGTCCATTTCCGCTGTGACAAAGCTAATAAATAAGATGACAGGTGATGCCAACTAATAAAAAACCCTTGTAAGTGTGAGGAACATCGTAATTAAGATGGAAGAAGACGGTAAGACACTGCGCACTAGCATCGATGACCTGGATGCATACACTTGTGGAACTATCAAGATGGAAGCCGTCCAGGCAACAATATTCTCCAATGCTAAGTACACGACGGGGTTGGTTGATTGAACAGTAAATAACATTCTTCAGACCAATCAGATCTTCGAAAATCAAGAATTGGGTTTTCCCTTTAAGGAATGTGAATCTCTTGCAGAAATAGGCGCGTTTTTTAAATGTTGGCATTTTGGCTGAGCTTAATCCTCCAAGCTAATAGCCAGTCTTAACACGAGTAACTCGAGACGAGGAACGCATTCAATGCATTGTGTGCAAAGTAGTACAATGAGCAAAATTCTCGCTTATCATCAGTTACCCTTACAAGTAATGATACAGTTGGTGAAGAAGTGCATATCCTCGTGGGTGCACAATGCGTACCATTGAGAACTGAGAGACAAATAAACTGCTTAAAGCTTGTGTGTGATTCAAGTAAACTTGCTGGGATAGAATGTTAACTAAAGTTCTGTCGTTCAAAGGGAAGGGGGAATGTTTGCGCTATTAGCACACTGAGGGATGCAAGTAAAGATAACACCTTTTGGCATAAGATCAGCTATGAACTAAGTCGAATGGATCAGAGCGTGGTCTCACACTCCACCTTACATCGAAGATTTGACTTGAAACCGAATAAATATTACCTGCAATAAGAAAGTGTTGAATGTTCAAAATATGCATAATTACGACTGCGAAATCATAGATGCGCTTTCATCGAATTGGAAAACCGTTGCAAATAGATGCATTGTTACTTACAACAGCGTCTGCAGATGCCGTTCGACTCGCGTGAGACCACGACCTTTGACTGAAAGTTTTATAAATTACTAAATTCAGTGTCAATTAATAATTGCTTAGTGTTTAAAGAATTGTGACGACGACTGCTCTTTTTGTAACCTAGGAATTTTTCGCCAAAATCAAGGTTGTTTATTATCCACGCAGCGTTGAAAGTAATTGTGGGGCAAAATTGACAGCCACTACGCAGACGAAAATGGTCTCAAAGAAATTGAGAGTAGAGAGCAAGTATGGCATTTATGCCTACCTGCGCGACATTGAACGCGATTACAACAACCGCACCTGTGCTATATGATAATAACAAATAGAAGCATTAGTGTTTATAATGGTATCTTTTCTTCTCTTATCCGCTCACCATCAGGACCCATTCTTACACCATTCCATTCACCATTTGCCACCACGCATTCTCCACAGCCCTCTCTTATTCGTTATTGTTGCAGACGCACATGCCAGTGCGAATTGAAGCATAACACCTACTAAGCACGTTGGCGCCAATATTGCCTTTTCTACATGGCTCGCTTATCTTATTTATTTACCGGTCATTTATTTATTACATTATCTGTTGATTTTTTCCTTCTTTGTGCATACTATTATCCCCGTATTTTGGCCGTGTGACTTCTAATTTTCCAAGTTATAACATCTTTCACTTATCATGTTTTATTTTTGCTGGATTTTTATCCATTGATGTGGACATGAATGTGTTTGTTTTGCTGTTGCCTCTGATTAGTTTCGAAACATTGCTGAATAAGTTTAGTTTGAAATTTAACTATCCCATCACCCCATTGCATTTTTAGGTACTAATGAGCTGATAATCAGTAGTTGTTGCGATGCGTTTTGTGTCTTTTCAAGTTGGATATTTATGTTTCATAAAAGGAATCGCTAGATATTATGTTTCTCAGTTCTAAGTAATTGCTTGGCAACATTTGCATTATCGAATTTTTCCAGTATTATTTTTATTTAGTGAAAGCGGCATGACTGTAATAACCTTTGGAAGGGTGCTTCAGTTTGCTATTCTTCATCAATAAACAAAAATTACTCCCTATGCAACTTCGGCGGACGCTATTCGAACAAACCTAAGGCAAAGTAACGGAATCCTTCTATGATC
Organism: Taenia hydatigena; assembly: GCA_036345935.2. NCBI lineage: Eukaryota > Metazoa > Platyhelminthes > Cestoda > Cyclophyllidea > Taeniidae > Taenia > Taenia hydatigena. The sequence goes on from JADWOT020000007.1 coordinate 3,981,640, forward strand.
GAGATGTCAACGTGCAGCCTACGCCACTGTCAGACCAAGCATAAATCCGCCTATCCTGTCGGAAAGGTTATCGAAGAGCGTCATCTCGTTCAAAAATATCATTAGTCGTCGCATATCTTTCGACAGGTACGTGGATGTTTTTCGATTCGAGGATCGCTGCCACAGATGATGGGTGGGCCATTCCTCACGTGGATCACTCATTTGTGTGGATCTTGAATAATCGTCAATTTTGCCGCTCCCACTGCCTCCACGAGGTGCTGAGTAATCTTCAATCAGCACTGGTGTGCTGTATCCGTTTACAGCTCCATTTTTTATGCCTATTGGCATTCGTTTAATTGTACTGACCGAAATGACTTGCCCTCGTAATGGACCAGTCTGCATTTTTCATAATCCGTTTAAAAGAAGAATTGGCGCGTGCTTTTTAAGGACTATGATCTAGACATCGCTAAAGTGCTTACATTATAATGTCTCAGAGCCACTGCTACCAGATTAAACATGCTGGATGTAGATGGTTAAGGCGTGACAATCTGCGCAATAACTCACGTGAATATCTACAGTGGGATATAATCCGAATCTCCAAATGAGTCTTCTTAAGGCAAAAGAGCAGTATAGGCAATCCTTTAAGCAAATCAGGATGGTTTTGTTTTTTGTCAATATCCTTTAAGCAACCTTACCATGGCATCTCTTAATAACTCTGCCACACATAATATGGTCTGTACAATCCAGGCGTGCGTGGCATTTTGCTGTCGTATTGCCACTGCTGCGACGCGTTAGCACAAAACGTGGCAAGCTTTGAATGTACCTAAGCTTTTTTGGTGCATGTATGATTTGACTTTAGGTTAAATGCGTTCGTTGGAGATATTAACTCAGAACTGATAAACGGTTTGTGTCTAAAGATGATTCACGTCATGGTGGGTAGAGTGGGTGGCTCATGTGGTACAAATGCTTCTCAAGTAGGCGGGTATTAGAAGAGCCTTATGAAAGTTCTTGTGGCTAGAGGAAATAGGGAAGCAGCCATCTGGAAACTGCAGCAGTTGCATTTGCAGCAACCAGTTCGTTATTGACCCCGCCTGTACTACAATGGCTAAAGCATATCACCGAAAGCCAAATTTTGTGCTTGATACATCCATTTTTGCTTTTAAGACTAGTTCGAATGAATCACTAAAAATTTTTACAAACGAGGACAATGGCAGAGCCAATCGCAAGCTCGTGTGGTGCGCAAACCTCGTAGACATTATTATGCAGTGTGTAGTACGGTCCATGCAGGTGTCGACGATCAAGCCTTCTTTGTGTGAGTGCAAATTCCTCATTCATGTTCTACCTGGGCTAACTTAACTTGGTTATGAGAAGAAGGCATCCGAAGCTGATGCAGACCGCGACTATTAGTCTCTGAACTGAATCGGGTTCGGCATGCTGAAATATAAAGTGTTACTAATGTCAATTAAGTAGCATCATTGAAAATATCAGTGTAATTTGAAAGAAGCAGCAATAGGAGGAGCAAACAAACCAGTCGGTTAAGGCACCCATTGAGTCCATTCGCTAAGAACAAATTCTGCAGCCACTTATGACTATGTGGCGAATTTCTGTACAAAGAACTACTTCTCATCAACTTTTGAAATTATTGAAACCAATAGTCAGGAATTGTCTGCGTTATCGTGACTAAGTGGAGTGAAGAGAAGTCTGAGAAGAGGTCTCGCGCATGCCACTCCTCCATCGGCGTCGAAAGGATTTTAAGATCCATCGGTGATGCTGAAGCATTCAAGGTCTAGCTAATCGTAAGAAAGGAGAAATTGAAGAAAGTATGCATGAAAGTAATTAAATTCGATTTGCGATCCACCAACCACGTTCATAAAAAGAATCTTTGCTTTAAAGGAAACGCCGATTTGGGTCATCACACCAGTATTTGTTAGTTT